>JANHAO010000321.1:0-44547 GCA_026873985.1 Saraca asoca
TTATTGAAGGGTCATAAGTTATTTTCATAAGTTTAAACAAACACCTAAATTTTTTATCTAAAGTGCTTATATTATAAGATAAGCTTAAATATAAGTTATAGATAAGCTCTCCCAAACGCACCCTAAATTCTATAATGAAGAGCTTCTGGGTATAGCTTCTTGATGGAGAGTTTAGTTCAATGGAGGAAAAAGACAAACACATGACTGACACATGATAATTTAGTTATATGTAGACAAAAAATAATTACAGGTTGACAAAGTGTTAATGGTATAAATTATAAATTATTTCTTTCTAACACTATAAATTACAAGTGTACACATTAAAAATAAGGTCATACCACAAGTAAATAAAGTGTAATTTTTTTTAAATTAATGGTAGATATGATGAAAGTAAAAATAGTAATAAATTAATCAAGCAATCAATCATGTCTATCAACATGTGTACATAAATCATATAATTGATATGTACCTACATTATTTAATACATCCATATTATCAATTAGGATAAGAATAAAATAGAAAATAGGATAACAAAGATGAACTCATCCCTAACCCTAGTTTATCATCAATCAATAGCTATGATCTCAATATGGTAGTCACAGGTACAAATAGGGTAAAAGTAGGGACTCCTCCTTGTGAGATCATGACTAGGCTAGCCTTTCTATTATTTGTAACCAAGTGAATAAGGCCCACATAATACAAAAGCCACTAATAGTCTAAGTACCTTATAAAAGCCCAGTAACAACATAATAAATAATAACTGGGCTTCAACAAGCTCTGCATTATTTTGATATTTTAGTAATTTAAGGTTTAATAAAATTATTGGACTATGCTAGTCTATAAAATTATTTCAACATTCTCCCACTTAAATAACATAGTTCAAGTTTTATAAAATGAAAAATACTCTAGATTACAACATGTGACCATAGCAACAAATGCCAAACTATGAGCCTGGTATAATTCAACCAATGGTTGCAAAATGAGATCATAAGTAGATAGCAGCGTAAAACATTATATCTAATAAGGATATATATATATATATATATGTCATACACACCAAACACTTAATCTTTTTTTAACCAATCACTATGTAGGATGTAGGATGTAGGATAAAAATTCAATAATCTCACTTTAATAATGGTTTGTACATCTCCATGAGATGCTCAACAAAAATTAATAAGCTCAATTTAATACGAGACTAATCCAAAATATCTCAATATATATATGTTATAAGTTTCACACAAAAAATGTGCATAGTTAATTCTAAGGCAATACTAGAACAAATATATATATATATATATATATCTCTAGAGCAACATAAATAAAATAAAATAAAAAAAGGAAAGGTTTTATCAGTCAAAATCTCCTACTAACTTGATACATCATAAATGCTTAACTAAATCCATGCGAGTTACATTATCACAAAAGATTCCAACAAGTATGCCTTTGGTTAAAGGGTCCGCCATTATAGAATCTGTGATAATGTGCTTGACATGAGTCTGAAACTCACCAATCTTCTCTCTTACAAACAAATATTTCATATCAAAGTTCTTTGTATAACTAAAGCTCTTATTGTTTTAAGAAAAGTTAACATTATCACGATATATGGTTAAAAGTCTGGAGATACTTTCAACAATTTAAAATCCGAATATCGAATTCCTTAACCATATGGCCTGACTAGTAGCTTCATAATAGGCTATATACTCTACCTCCATGGTTAAGGTAGCTATGATTGTTTGTTAAGTACTTTTTCATGAAACAACTCCTCCTCCCATCATGAACACATACCCAAATGTAGATTTCTTGTCATCTGAATAGTAAGCACAATCAAAATCTGAGTAGCCTGTAACAACAAGATTACTAGATCTTCTATGAATGAACATAAAGTTCTTTGTATCCTATAGGTATCTCATAACTTTCTTTGCAACTACCTAATGACTCAGTTCAGGATTACTCAAGTATCTCCCAAGTACTTTAATTACAAAAACAATATCAGAATGTGTACTGATTTGAGTATACATCAAGCTACCAATAATAAAAGCATATGAGACCACCTCTATTTCGATCCTTTCTTTATTATTTCAAGGACATTTCCTTGAAATAGACTTATCCTTTTAGAAAGATGCAACATAACTGGAGCAAATAAACACATTGAACATACTAAGCATCCTCTCAATGTTAGTCTTCTAAGACAAACCAAGAATACCTCAAGATCTATCACAATGAATTTGTATGTCTAAAATGAAAGATGCATCACTAAGATCTTTTATATCAAAATGGCCAAATAGCATTTGTTTTATCTCGATCAAAAGGTTCATGTCATTATACACAATAAGTATACCATCAACATATAATACAAGAATTATAAACTTGCTCCCAATTGTTTTCATGTAAATACATTGATCTACAACATTCTCTTTAAAACCAAGAGAAATGATTATCTCATCAAACTTGAGATACATTGCCTTGAGAACTATTTTAGTCTATATATAGACTTTTGTAACTTACACACAAGGTGTTGTTTTCCTTTCTCTTGGAAACCAGTCAGTTGTTTCATATATACATTTTTTTTGATAATTCACCATTTAGGAAGGCAACTTTACATCCATTTGGTGTAACTTTAAGTCAAAATGAGTCACCAGAGCCATGACTATTTGAAATGAGTCTTTATTGGAAACTAGTGAGAAAGTCTCTTTATAGTCAATACTTCTATCTGGTTATAGCCATTTGCTACAAGCTTTATATTTCTTTACTTCACCCCTAACATCTTTTTTGGTTTTATAAACCTATTTGCATCCAAAAGGTTTAGAACCAGGGGTAGTTCTACAAGATCCTAATCACGATTTTCATACATCAATTTTATTTCATTGTTCATAGCACCCATCCACTCAACAGAGTGTGCACTAGAAATGGCCTCCCTAAAAGTAACAGGATTTAAGTCACTAACGTTAAACTCATGCTCTTTAGATACACCAGATAATCATTTGGGATGGCTAGTTTACAAACTCTCTAAGTTCTTCTCAAAGGAACTCCATCAGCAATTTGTTCTGGCTCTCTATTATCTTCCAATGGTGGTGGTAGATTATTATCATCCTGTGGATTTATAATAACACCATTATTGATTTAAGGAATTTCAAGAAAAAATGGTTTGTGCATAGAAATTTGTTCTTTTTAAAAAGCAATGTTCCGCAATTCTTGACTCGTGTTATTTAACTCATTTTCAAAGAAGATAGCACAGTCAGATTCAATAACTCTAATAGAATGAGTGGGATAATTAAATTTGTGCCCTGTTAACTTTTTACAATAGCCAATAAAGTATCCACTGATGGTCTTTGGATCAAATTTTTTCATTTATATATTGTGATACTTGACCTCTACTTTGCAACCCCAAACATGAAAATGTATCACACTAAGTTTCTCCCAAACAACAATTCAAATGGAGTTTTGGGTATAAATCTACTAAGACCATTATTCAAAATATATTTAGTAGTGTTCAACGCATCACCCCATAAAAATTCTAGTAAACTAAAATGAGTGATTATACATCTAACCATGTCTATGAAAGTGCTACAATTCCATTTTGTTTAAACGTGCCAAGCATGGTATAACGTGCTTTAATATTATAATCTTGAAGAAATTTAGCAAATGGTCCAGGGTTGTTATCAATTTCATCATATCTCCCATAAAATTTACCACCCTTATATGAGTTGACACATTTAATCTTTTTTCTTAATTTTAATTCAATAGCAACTTTGAATGCCTTGAAAGTATATAGGGAATCAAACTTCTCCTTTAAAATTTGAACTTAACCATACTAGAGTAATCATCAATAAAGGTAATAAGTATTTATATCCACTAATTATACTACGTGCAATAGGTTCACAAATATCAGTTGGATTAGTTCTAAAACGTCTCCACTTCTAGTTATCTTTCCTCTTATACCTCTAGTAGAATGTTTTCTTTTTATGCAATTCACACAAGCATCATAATCTAAGAAATCTAAGTCATGTAAGACTCCTTCCTTTATCAATCTCTCTATTCTTTCTCTAGATATGTATTTAGGCGCTTATGTCAAAGCATAAAAGATTTCTCATCTATCCTTTTCCTTTTGTCTTTAACTACAAAATTCATATCATTTCCAACAACAGGATTTAATTCAAGTTTATATGGCCCCATCAAACAAAAGAACCATGACCAACAATAGCAAACTTATAGTATAAGGTAACTTATCCTTTTCCAAATAAACAAGAATAACCGCATTTGTCTCAGGCAACAACTAAAATTAAGTTCATTCTCACGACAGGTATAAAAATCATGTCTTTTAATTCTAGAACATACCCAAAAGACAAAGTCAAAATCACTTTTCCTGTATAATTCACTTCAACTTTGTCACTATACCAATTCTCCATTACTTGGTCTCCTTCTATTTTAAAGCATTTGTAAAGAATTTGTAACATGGATTGTCATGCCAATATCCAACCACCAAGTATTATATGGTGCTTTGACTATATTTGATTCAAAACAAACTAAAGTTAAAGCTAAAAGAGTACTCTCATCAAACTTTGAGAATTTCTCGCCAATAGAATCAAGGAAAATCTTGACCATTTCAGTATTAGGAATATTTAGCCTAATGGTCTTGTCTATGGTGCATTTCATAACCATTAAACATACTTCATTCGAATGCTTCTACTTCTCATGAAGTGCCTTATCAACAGCAAAATACTAAGTAGTTATGATAGGTTTCTCTTCTCATAATGTCGGGTCTATATTCGTAATTACCAGATATAATTTCAAGGATTTAACCCAGTTCTTAAAATTGGTCCTGTTAAAAGTTCTCATAGAAGTCAATTACATAGACAAAGAAGTTAAAGATATTTCATCAAATATATTTGTTAAGAATATTCATGATGCATATGAAATGCAATCATATTACATATTTCTTCACAATAACTATGCAATTCTTATTTACCTTTTATTCACTATAATCTTATCTAAAAGTCCCAAATTATAATAAACAAATAAGTCATTGAAATAATATAATATTCTAAAATATAATACTGATAGAGCATTTAACATTTTAGAATATAATTCAAGATTTGAATAATATATTTCTAAAATCTAACACCAATACAACACATAAAATTTTAGAATCACAAAATTTAAATTTACTATTTATATTATGATAAAAAAAATACATTAATGACATCATGCAAATAAGGTACCTATACATCATTAACGTATTGCTCTCTCCTAAAATATTTTTATTTAATAACCTCAAAAAAATATAATTATTCTTACTGTAAGTAAATACTCAATTGTAAGTTTGTAACAATCATAATATAAATACTAAATAAGTTTGAAACAACAACATAATTATATGAAAAATTATCTCAACAAATATACAAAAATAAAATTGATAGTACAATAATTATGTTGCGCATCAGCATATAAAAATTATGTACAAAAATTTTCAACAGAAAATTCACAGAGTATAATAAAAAAATAATTAAAATAAAAATTGATTAAATATTTCTAGTTAACAAAAATTAAAAAAAAAAAAAAAAAGGTCAGAAACTATGGTTTTAAGCCCAGAAAAAGATTCTTTGTTGACTGAAAATATTCAAAACAATCTCTGCATTCATCCAAATGAAGAAAACGTGATATAATTTGAATGTTTTGAATTAACTGGAAGAAGAGCACAACATAATTCGTTGATGTTACATTACTTAAACAGTTAAGCAGAAATTGATGCTGCATTATTTAAACTGTCAAGCAAAAAAAAAAAAAAAAAAGGGAAAAAATGGGTGCTGCATTATTTAATGTAAATCAACGTAATCAAAAGTAAGAGGAAGAAATTGATAAGCAACACATTAAACATATGGGATCTGATAAACAATGTAATCAAGCAACTAACATAATCTAGATTTGGTTGCAGCAGAAGAACATTAAACAAGAGAGTTAATGCAACATAATCGTAAATGTAATGTCAACTTCAGCAATTAGTCAATTTATGCGTTAACAGCCAATCATCATGACCATATGGCTTTGATACTGATTGATGAAAGTAAATATAATTAATAAATTAATGAAAAAAATCAATCATGCCCATTAGCTTGTGTACATAAATCATATAATTGATATGTGTCTATATTATTTAATACTTCTATGTTATCAATTAGGATGAAAATAGCATAAAAAATTGAATATGGAAGATAAATTCCTCTCTAACTCTAATTTACCCTCAATCAATAATTATTATCTATTATTTCAACGAGAGAGTCACAGGTACAATAGGACAAAAATAGGAAACTCTCTCAATGGGATTAGACTAGTCTTCTTATTATGAATAATCCAATGAATAAGACTCATATAACACAAAATCCATTAATGAGCTAAGTATTGTATAAAAGCTCAATAATAATATAATAAATAATAATTAAGTTATAATATATTCTATGTTATTTGATATTTTAATAATCTACATTTGACACAACTTCTTGGATTAAACTCGTCCATATACTTATCCCGTGATTGGAAGCACCGAAAATGTGAGGAGAAAACGAGTTTTTGCATAAAACGGGCGCAGAAAACAGTTGAAGCGCGTGATTGGTTCCGGGCAAAAAATAGTGCCCACGGAAAATGAACGAAAAACCATACGTAGGGCCTGCGGCTTATATTTTCCGTGCACCCCTGTGCAGAAAATAAGTGGAAAACTTCCCCCGTTGTTGTCCGCTTCTTTCACACTCTTGCCTGCCTCTCATCAGTGTGTCGTTGCTTCACTGTCCGACTGCTGTGTCTTGGAGTGAGCTTAGTGCAATACAGTCGACCTACGCGCCTAGAGGTGCTAAACGAATCAAAAGTCCACTAATCAAAAGTCTACTGATCTAGTGGATCGGTCTGTATTTTTTTATGAACTGAACTAGACAATAATTAATCTGTTCCGTATTTATACGGATCAATGCGAGTTCGTGCGGAGCAACCAATTTAGTGTTAAATTAGCCTCAAACTCGTAGACCTAACAGATAGATCCACATTTTTTTACATACTAAATCAGGAAATAATTTAGGCTCGCATCCGTGCAGATCAAGCTCGCTTTGCATGGATCGATCCGTTTAGCACCCCTATCCACGCGCATTGTCTATCAACTCATCTCCCCGGCATCTGGCTATCAGAATTTCCCTCTTCTTTCTCTGGTGATATTCACGATAAACAAAGGATGAAATAGGAAGTTCTATTTGACTGGTGACAAAAAGCTTTTCATGTTCAGAGGTTCAAGGAAAAAAAAAAAAAAACTTAAATGTGAGGAATAAGTGAGAGGCTTATTTGTTAAGAGTGAAGTCGATGGTGGCTTTGCTTTTGAGAATATGAAGAACGATGCAGGTCAGGGAAGAAAGAGGGAAGGACATACAGAAGAGGGAAAGATCCGAGGATGGAAGGTTGATCAGAAAATCAATGTCTTCCAAGGCTCCTCAGATGAAGGTTGTTCGGAAAAGATATAAGAAATACCATCAGGTGAAGAAGAAATGGAAAGAAAAAAGGTGAAAAAGAAAAGAAAAAAAAGAAAAGAAAAAGAAAAATGACATGTATTTGTATTTATAGTTTGTTCTATTAGTAATTTAGCTACTTAAATTATTTTTTTTATAAATTAATAAACTTATATTTTCTTTTAATTTTCTTTCCTCTCTTGAATTTAATTGTAAGTAATGAGATTTATTAGTTAATTAATTCCAAATCAAGTCAATGAAATTGAGATTTTATTACTTTGAAGATTTGGAAGGATTTATATTGAAAAAATATGTTTGTGTTGAGAGTATTGCTCAATTGTATTTATGTTTTAAGATTATTATTTTTAAATTTATTTATTTTGTCACAAAATTATTTTTGATATGAAAATTACTTATTTATTTATAATTATAATTAAAAAATTTTGAAAATAAAAATATTTTATTGATTAAATATTATTTTTATATTATTATAATATTTTTTTCTTCCCTTATGTTGCTCATTTTCTTTTTAATTAATCAATAAACTTTCCTTTTCTTTCCCTTTATTTTTCTTTTATTTTCTTTTTTACCAATCAATAAAATTCTTTTTTCTTTTCTTTTTATTTTCTTTTCTTCTCTTTTTTTTTTCTTTTCATTTTCTTTTCTTTATTTTTTCTCTCCAGTCAATTAAGGGGTTAGTGTAGTAAAAAAAAGATAAAAGATAAAAGTAAATGACGTGAACAGTGAAACACGAAATCAATGACACTAACAAAGATGAGTAGATGACCACAAGAAGTCACCTACGAGTCGCCGAGTAACCAAACACGCAAGTAGCACGTGAGGATGCAAAGTGAGCCTTGCCATGGTTAAAGCGTATGTTGGCTTAGCCTTTTATTCGGTCCATTTCCGGTAGGCAGGATGAGACTTCGCGAGATTTTATAAAAATTTTATATAAAGGCATAAAATTTTATAATTTTTGTATAAAATTGTATAATTTAAAAAAAAATATTAAAAATATGTATAAATTATATGTACCATAAATGTATAAAATTATAACTTTATTATTTAAAATTGTAATAAAAATTATTAAAATTTTCTAAATTTTTATAAAAAATTATAATTTTTAATAAAAATTTATAATATTGTATATAAAAAATTATCTTTTAATAAAAATTACTTTTTTTTTAACAGGCATCTAAGCATTACCATCAGATTTACTTGCCCCGGGACAGAGAAGTTATAATATTTCACTATTTTGGACGTTGTAACTTTAAGGTGCCCAGTCCTTGTTCAGTAGTTTGTCGTTTTCCGTGAATCAGCTTTCAAAATTCATTACTCATCAACCACGTGTCATTTATAGGGTATCCCGTAAAATCCAACGGTTCATATTGCAAGGTTCTTTTACTGCGCTTCTTTTTTTTGATGGAAATGAAAACGTCACTCTTGATTACTGATCAACCGATGCGTTGCGGTTGGTCTTTTGCTGATTTTTCCAAATTAAGACATTAATCCGTACTTACGTCATTTATCTTTTACGTTGCTTTTCGTGGCGTCCGAATCAATGGTCGGCGCACGTGTCCTCGTCTCAGTGGGTAGTTGAGCTCTGATTTTCTCCTATTTCTTTTTCTTTTTGCCCTTTTTGAGTTACTTCATCCCCTCTGTTACTCCACCTTTGAATTCTACATCTTTTCTATTACAACCGCTTTTGTTTCTTACGTTTTTCTTGCATCAGCAATATTATTATCATTCTCTTTTTTTTTATACTTTTATTTATATTCTTCCCAATCAGATAAAATTTAAAATTACATCTTCCTCTAAAAAATTGTACACTCTTACAGAAAAAAAAAATATTTGGGACTAACATATTTGTTTCTATATTTCCCTTAACAGACAAGTATATGCATGTTTTTTAATGGTTTTGGATAAAATTAATTCTAAACTTATAATTAATTTTATTTTTTGTTTTAATATATTTGAATTAGCTTTTAAGGATACTTCAATATTAGTTATGTTTTAAAATTACCATTTGATTACATGTTATATGGAGCAGTGACTAGTTTTTGTTATCACTTCTCATCATAATTTTTGTTTAAAAAATTTTTAGAATCAATTATGCATATGATAAAATCAATTATCAAAAAATGGTTTTAAGCGTAAAACAAATTTATCCATAATCAATTATTTTTAACTTAATTACTTAATATTCAGAATCAAATTCTTTTTAATATATCAAATAAACCTTGAATGACGTGAATTTCATTTGCAATTAGCTCCATATCATAATTAATCAAGAAATTTTGATCTGCAATTGTTATTATAATAAATATTTATTGATTTATGCAATTATATCATTACATAGAAATAAAAAAAAATAAAAGTCTAATAACAAAAATTATTAAGAAAATAAAAATTAATTTTAATCACATATATTTTTTATTTTAATATATTTAATTCTAATATCCATTTGAGTGTTTTCTTCAAACTACAAGAATTTATTATTTTAATGAATAACTTTTTGTTTAGTTATAATATAATTTTATAAGATAACAAATATTTCTCGTACCAAATAATTGTTGCAAAGAATTTCAAATTAATGTGTATACTATAGGAAATCAATTATGAATAAAAATAAAATTTAAGAATAAAATTAAAAATTAAAACAAATAACAGGGAATAAAAAACACTAATCAATTCGAACATGAATTATCCAATTCTTTGCTGAAATTGTTTCTTAATTTTTAATTTCTTGCACTAGCCATGGCTTTAAATTCGAAAGCCAGTGTATAAACTCTATGATCAGCAAAAAAAAAAAAAAAGATATTTACATACGAGAAAATTCTTCCATCATTAAAGTATAGAAGCTTGGGGTTGTTGGTTTCCAAATCATAATTTTCAATAAATTCCATTAAGATCTAATTGATGGCTTCAACCTAATCATAATTCAATAAACAAAACAACAAAAGATAATCAAATTATCGATTTCTGGTGCAGTTTTCTACACTGATGTGCAGCACACAACCCAGAGATTAAAAAAATATGAGCTTGCTAGCCATCAACCAGACACATAGTAAATGACACAAAATACTTAATAAATTATTAAGGACCACTTTATGAATAAAAGGAAAATAGTTTTACGCTGCCATCATTTTTCTTTAATTAATTTATGTGCCTATGTAATGTGGGGACTTCCCATGTTTGCAAGTACCCAAAAATTCTTGCATCGGTGGGGATCATGAACGTAGTATTCCATTTTAATTTTTAAAATTTTTTTTTTGTGGCGTTTTGTGAGCACTGCAGCAGAGAATACACTTGAAAATGAAGAATGTGCACTCAAAGTAATCTTACTATAATAGCATTGTATTAATCTATTGGACTTTATTCTGTTATTGTCGTTTTGTGAGGTAGAAATGAAGATCAAGTATTGGGAGGAAAGTTCTAGTATAATTAAGAAAGAAAATAGAAAATAGTCCTCAATTTTAATTTGAAATCATGAGATTGATTCATGTTTATTATGTTTGATTAAGCAAAAGTGAAGTCTCATTGATAATAGTAAGCTATATATAACAAACTCTTCATTTTACACCTCTTGCCGGCAAGAGTAGTAATTTTGTTTCCCTTTTAAACTATTGTTCCACAACTTATTTATGTAATAATGAAGCAATAAAGAAGGAAGAAAAAGAGAGATTTTACAAATTAAAGGGATTTCCGTATAAATCTAATAATTAAAGACCAAGTACATTAGTAGGGTACTAGGGTTTAAACAATGACATAAAGTTTTCATAAATTATCCACCAAACTCAACTAAAAATAATTAATTTTAGCCAAATGGATTATGTAAGAACAATTCATCAATAAACCAACAGAATGTGCATAAATAATCATTGCTGAACACTAAACACAGCCATTACTTTAAAAAACCAAAATTTAATTTTATCAAAACATATATTCATAAATAATAAACTATCACAATTCATAAACCATCAAAAGTTTAAGATTTTTTTTTAGCAAGGTTTTAAGATTTTAATTCTAAGTAAAAATTACTTCGCTTTAAAAGTTGAAGTCTATTTTTTTCTTTTTGGGTACAGTGTGATCGCACTGGGCCTTAATGACATCGTCGAACAGAATCCAGCCCACAACTTAGGGATACCGAAAGAACAAAAGCCCATAGACCACAGAGTATCAAACGGTTTGCAGGGAGGAGGGAAGGTGTGGAAGGCGGATTCGTTAACCTCTGAAATAACTGTGCGTTCTCCATTGCAGGTGGTAATAAAAAAGATTTTGGCGGGAAAAAAGCGTTCCCATATCTTGCCAGAATCCAATTCATCCTATCTTTCCCAAATGGAGATTTCAGTTTCTCTCAACTCACTCTTGTTTGTTCGCTTTCTACGAAGCCATAGCTGGAACTCGACGAAAGTAGACGGCGTTGCGAACTAGGATTCATAATAGGCGAATGGAAGTTGAATTATTCTGCAACGTTGTGATTCATTCTAGTGTTTGAACCAAAAATGGGAAAAGATTCAACGCTCTCGGCCAAAGAGAATATAGAGATGGGGCCAATGCTCCTTTTGCTAAGCTTCATACACTAACCTTGAAAGGTAGTTGATTCTCGCTCTTGATTTCCTTTCTCCCAGTTAGTCTGCAGTTTGTAAAGCATGTACTTGCTTTTTGGCTATGTTATTGATGAGAATTATCACGTTCATCCGGGCGTTTGCTTTCCTTCTTGGTCATAGTTTGCATAGGGAAAAAATTAGAAAGCAAAATGATTTTTTGCATCATACCTACTACAATGCTTATTGTTTTGCTTTCATAATTTTGTATAATTTTCCATTGGCAAGAAAATTCAGTGATGCTATTCCTATTCTTGAGATACATCACGAAGTAAATAAGAATCCTTTTTGTATGGCAACTTGAGTATAATACAGGAGTTGCCTATTCCAGTGAGCACGTCATATTAATATCAAATAATGTTGTGTTTGACAGAAGAAATAAAGGGTACTGAAATGAAACTAGGGCTGGGTAGAATTGCTCGCTCTTGTCACAGTCGCAGGCTGATCAGTTTACATTTGGAAAGATGTGTATTATATTTTGTGTACAATTACTTTCCTCCGAAACTATCCCTCTACTACCTTTGTTTCTTTGGCTGCCTCCTTTCACACACACACACACACACACACACACACACACACACACACTCACACTTCTTTACATCTTCATTACAATTGTGCACATAGTGCAGTCTAAATTGGTTCAATCTATTCCAAAATAGTGTCTTAACTTGTTTTACATGTTCAGTTATGAAAAAAAGTTTAACCAAAGAGTCTTGAGTAGCATTTGCCAAGAATAGTATAATGTTAAAAAAAATGCTTATTCACTTTTTCTACCCGATTCCAAAGTCGCCGACTTTCAATTTCAATACAAAATCACAGATAGTTAGATACTTAACATCAAACATCCCAGCCCCCTTTTCACTGACTGCCCACCAAAAGCAAAGCTTGTAGCGATACCATAAGTATTACTCCCTTTGGCATCAAATAGAACATAAAAAACAAAATAAATAACAAAAGGAAGTTTAGCCAGTAATCATAGTTCCAGCACCTTCATCAGTCATAATTTCCAGCAGCAATGAATGTGGTACTCTGCCATCAATAATACTGGCCGTTCTCACTCCTTGCGCAAGCGATCTCACACAACAATTCACCTTTGGAATCATCCCTCCTCCAACCTTACCTTCTTCTATCATCTTCTTCACACCCTTTATATCAATCTCCTTCACCAAACTCTTTGGGTCATTCCGGTTTTCTAAAATACCCGCCACATCCGTCAACAATATCAGCTTCTCCGCTCCCAATGCCGCCGCCAATTCTCCGGCTACTGTATCCGCATTGATGTTATACGAATGGCCAAAGTCATCCGCTGCTACGGATGTCACCACCGGGATGTGGTTGTTGTCGATGAGCGGTCGGAGGACAGTCGGGTCAACACGGGCAACTTCCCCGACAAAACCTAAATCAGCGGCTTTAGGGCTAGGCCGCGCCGTCAAGAGCCGCCCGTCCATGCCAGAGAGGCCAACTGCGGTGGCTCCAGCTTTATTGATAAGCGAAACGAGTGTCTTGTTGACCTTGCCAACCAAAACCATGGATACGATCTCCATTGTCTCAGCATCTGTGACTCGGAGGCCATCGCGAAAAACGGCTTGGATATTGAGGCGGCCGAGCCAATGGTTGATCTCGGGTCCACCGCCGTGAACTAAAACGGGTCGGAGGCCCACGCACGAGAGAAGGACAAGGTCATTGATGACAGAGGCTTGGAGTTGTTGGGACTTCATAGCAGCGCCTCCATACTTGACGACGATTGTTTTGCCTCGAAATTTCTGGATAAATGGAAGGGATTCAGAGAGAATGTCAACTCGGAACTGACCCGGAGTGAGTGACTCAGTGGAAGGCTGAGCTTGGACGGAATTCGCCACAGCCAAAATAGGCGATTTTGATTTTGATTTTGTGGGAAAGGAATGGAAGGCGAGGTTGGGGTTGTGCGGATTTGAGGTTCTGGTAGTGATGAATGGGAAAGACGATGAGAAATTTGTTAGGGTTTTGGGCTTGGCTGCCATGATTGTGGAAACGAAGGGGATGATTGGTATCGATGGCGGCGCAAGCTGAGGAAAGTGAAGTAACAGAGTGACTACTGACTTTGATAACTGAAATAAACGGGTGGTACGGGTAGTATTGTAGTGTTGTTGAACTCCAACAACCCAACTAAAATAAGGATGTAACAAATTGAGTAATGAATTTACAGGAATGTATTGACCTTCTCACTTGGACGAAATCAGCAAATCGTATTCTAATATTAAAATCTATTCTAATATCCTTTAAAATATAAAATAAAGTCATATTTAAATTGAAATTTGATTTTTTTCGTAAAAAAGTGAAATATATTATTGACAATGATATTTGATTCTAAGGATCCAATATTTCAGTCAATAAAGTCAATTCTTAAGAACCCCAAACTTCTAGCTAAAGAATGCAAGTATTGATCAGGAAAAATAAAAGAAGAAAGAAAGGAGGAAAGACAATTGACACAAAGATTTATCTTGATTCGGTTAAAACCTATTCAAGCCCCTACGTCTACGCTGAATTATATTATCAGTTGAAGAATGACAATTCTGTATGGTTTTACAAGATAATAACAATAATCTTTCTTACTGGGTTAGCAGAGTTTTTACATGCAATCCCTCACACACCCCATGCAGTGGTTCTTCATGATTATTTATAGACATAAGAAGGGTTATAAGTGTAATTTTACAGACAATAAAATGATTACATACGCTGCTCCAAGCATTAAATGCTTGGCGTCAGATAATAAATACTGGGTGAATCACTGTCAGATTTTCGGAGGGTCGATGTGCCGGTTCTGAATGATGATCTATTAGTTGAGGGACACATATCTCCGATGATTGACTGGACCTTTTGTACATATTCTCGGCTCGCTACCTTAAAGACCCAAGGACATGTTGATGGAATTTACCCAGCTTGTTTGGTGGGTTTTACAGAGGATGTCCTTAGTGCTCACACTTCAGTGAGCCGGGGTCTTCTTCAATAGATCTGGTCCTCGTTTTGCTCATACTTAGTGGTCTGCTGCTCCTGTTGAGCGACCCGATCTAGGCTCTTTTGTGTTTTGGGCTTTACATCCTACTGGCGAGTCCGTTTGTTTTTTTTTTTTTCAGGAAATACCTATAACATATGCCCCCTAACTCTCAATTCGTTCTGCAGACTGGGAGTTGTAATTTATCAGTAAAATCCTTATTGGCGATCGGCAGTATGGTCAAGTCTTTCTCTTATGGTTTTCTGGTCTATAATGACCTCTCGTTATCCCAACGTCGTCCTTTGAATCTGATCGGACATACCTCGATCGTCTAGATTCTAGTATTGTTTCTCGAACCCGACTGGATGTACCTTGATCATCGGGTGATGCCCTCCAACCTGATCGAGCGGACCTCAATCATCAAGTGAGGTCGGGATTATTGTCCCTTAATCCTGACTGAGTGGACCTCGATCGTCAGGATTTTAGCGTTGTTCCTCGGACCTGACCGGGCGTACCTCGATCGTCAGGTGAGGCTCTCGAACCTAATCGGGCAAACCTCGATCATCAGGTAAGGTTAGGATTATTGTCCTTTGATCCTGACCAGGTAGACCTCGATCGTTAGGATTTTAGTATTGTTCCTCAGACCTGACCGGACGTATCTCGATCGTCGGGTGAGGTCCTCGAGCCTGATCTGGTGGACTTCGATTATTAGGTGAGGTCCGGATTATTGTCCCTTGATCCTGATCGAGCAGACCTCGATCATCAAGATTTTAGTATTGTTCCTTGGACTCGATCGGGTGTACCTCGATCATCGAGTGAGGTCCTTAAACCTGACGGACAGACCTCGATCGTCAGGTGAGGTCGCTTCTACTTTGGTGTTGTCTGCACATGAGTCCGATGCTTAGGGAAATTTTGTTTCTTTTTAGCATGGAGTGAATTGGGGGTTTTGACCCTTTATTCGTGATCTTACGAGCTGATTGGTATGCCCCCTCGTGAGTCATGTCGATAACTTCTGGTCTATTTACACGATCTTACGAGCTGATTGGTATGCCCCCTCCTGGTTTGTCATGATTACGCTTGCCTTTGATAGGTCTATGTGTCATGCTACTTTCTACTGGCTTTCGTCAAATCGTTGGATCGTTGGCAGCTGGACGGTCCCCAGATCTAACAATGATAATGTGTGTTTTTATGCTGAAAAGGGCTTTCTTCTCCCTCTCATTTTACCATTTGAAATTGCAATTTCCTGGTTCTTCTTACTTGTCTTCTCCGCTATCCCCTGCAATCATTCCTCAGCATCTGTTGCTGTTTCAGTCTCCTGGCTATCGTCTAAGTTTTATTCCCCGCCGAGCTCTTTTGCACGTGCTTTGCTCCAGTTAACTACAGTGAGTCTTTTTGCATTTGATGATTTATGGGTTTTACTATTCCATAGTTAGCGTGAAACTTGTACATTATCGGTTGGTGCTTAGTAGGTGTTGTCTATTTGCGTGATTTGTTTCTGCTTGGCCCGGTATATTTTGTTGATCTGTTGGTGGATTTCAGGGTTTTTTTATTCACCGTTTCAAATTTTTACTTTCTAAACGTTTGTGATTTGATTGTTTAGCTTCCCCCTTTTTACTTGTTATAATAGTCCTTAGGTATGGTGACTCAAGGTATACATGACCTGTAGCATAACAAACTGTTGGTCTTCGGGGAGGGTCCACCTGCAATGACCTGACCATTTCTTTTTCCTTCATATAGATGAGTGCAAGTCATGAACACCATTTTCACAGAATTAGGGTTCAAAGTGATGAAGCTAGCTTCACATCTTAGAACATGGAGGGGGTGCGCCATCTCGATGAGGCGACCTCTGGAAGTGGTGAGGTTATTGGAGGCTTTGTTGCTCATTTCGATCTCGTTGAGGGTCGTAAAGCTACTACAAATCGACAGTCTTCTGGTCACCAAGCATTCAGTTTGCATGTGTCATCTGTTTGCTGCAACAATCTCCAGTCGGCAATCCAGACATATCGAGTTCATAAAAAATGTCACGTCATGATGCCCTGCTTAGATGTGCGAGTGCGTCAGACGAACTATATTACTTTTTAGCTTGGTCGACAAAACATAAGAAGGTTCTTCTATACGGGAAAGCCAGGGGAAGATCCAATATGGGTTACTATAAAACCTACTGGTTCTATATCTCATGCCCATCCCTCCGCGACCTTCAGAATTTTGACTTCGTCTGCATCCATGGTGAATGGGCTGAGGACACGCAGATTCACTGACTCATTTCGTTATTTGCTTTCTTGATACTGGCTTTTGTTTCCTTTTACAGGAGGGACCGACAAGAATCTAGCTCTTGGGATCGAGGATTTTGGAATATTGGACCAATTTGCTGCCTCAGACAATCTTCAGAATAATCTTCACTTTGACAAGAGCCTTCTTTGTTCCTGCAAACTTGCTCTTCGCTTGGACATCGAGTTCACTCGGGAGATAGGAATCCGTTGGGCGAAGGAAGTTGATCCAGTGGACTTTGGTGAGTATGGGGAAGTGATGAAGCTTATTTTCTTGATGCCCTCACTTGAGGAGGAAGAGGCTTTATTGGCCTCTGATGTTGAGGTTGCCCTTGTGGCTAAAGGCCAACCTTCGACTTCGACATTAGCTCCCCTACAAGACCCAGCTCCTTTTTCTCATCCTGAGGTGGCAGTTGCTACTGAGGTCGCTACTCTTCTTGGGTCCCCTGCCAAAAAATGAAAGGTGGACAAAGGGAGGACGACGATTGCCCAAAAAAAGGCTGCATCAAGGGTCAATGTCGAGGAGCGATCCCCTAAGTCTGGTTTTAAAACTGAAGAATATATGAAGGCCTTAGTGGACAATATCGGCACAATTCTGGGGCCTCACAAGAGGATCGAGGTGCTGGAGTCTGAGGATCTTTCTGTTAGGAGATTGATTGACCATATAATCCATTTTGGCTTAGCGGTAAGTGATATCTCTATGCTCCTGTTTTGCTTTTGTCCTCACGATCTAACTTGACTGCTTGGCTTTTCAAAGTGTGTTAATGATGACGAAGGTGAACTAGGCACTCCGGGCCAAGGGTGAGAAGAATGCGAGACTAGTGGAAGATCTGGCTACTACTATTGTCGAATTGCTAGAACTTAAAGGAAAGGTTAAGGACGTAGAGGTCGCTTTATCCCATGAAGTGGCGAATTGTGAAGCTGTTGCCTTGAACCTTGGCCTTGCAACTAATGATCTGACTAAAACGAAGATTGACTTGGACGAGGCTCTCCAATGCACTAATTGGATAGCTCAGTGGGTCGAAGTCTCAGAACAACGTGCTATCTCAGCTGAGCTACGGGCTGAGGAAGTTGAAAGAAGGGTAAAGGCCATCATGAAAGAGTTGGAAATGGTGAAGGAAGAGGCTACCATGGTCAGGGCAGAGACCACCCATTTGGTCACAGAGGCGACAAAGAAAGCAGAGTCCAAGACTAGCTCTGTGTTATTCTATACTTTGTGGAAGCATCATTCTGAGCTGGACTTCTCTTTCTTTGGTGAGGAGGCTCTTGCAGCCGTAGAGTGCTTCAAGAAGAGGAGGGTAGCCAAGGCTTGTCCCTCCAAGGAAGACATTGAGTCTGCTGCGGGATTCTTCCTACTAGGAGTTCTACCCAAATGGAGGGTGATTCTCAGCGTGCGAAAGTGATAGGTGACCCTGCTACTGTTCCTGTTGATTCTTCACTTTGCGAGAGCCCTGCTCATGATAGTCTGATTTCTGGGGAGCCCGCTCCTTAGGCACCGACTTATGTAACTTGCAAAATTTTCGCTTCTTATGTTTATGCACCAGCTTTGCTGTATGGATTCTTCTGATATTTTGATTTACTTTTCACAATCCTATACTTGACTACTTTTGAGATTATTATTATTATCATTATCATTTTTTTTTGAGATAGCACCTGTGATTTGGCTAACATCTTTCATGGAACTTTATTGAATTTAATTTAGAAATAATCTAATATATACATAAAAATTTTGGGAGAACACCTATGCGTCTTCACATAGTTCTAGGTCATTTACAAGGTCTAGATTCTTATCGATAATAAGGGCGGAGGTGCGCGGTGTTCTAGGTTTGAGGAAATTTTGTTCCGTCCATGTAGGCCAGATGATAAGCTCCATAACCAATGACTCTCTTGATGAGGTATGGGCCTTCCCAGTTTGGCCCTAGGGGTCCTTCATTGGCCTTGTGTGTGCCAGGAAGTACTAAACATAGAATGAGATCACCAGGTCTATAACTCCGAGGTCAAACCCTTCGGTTATAGTATCTCGTAACTCACTGCTGGTAGATCACGGCTCTTAGGTGCGTACTTTTCTTATTTCTTTCACAAGATCTAGATTCACAGCAAGTAACTAATTGTTATCCTTCAGATTGAAGGTGATTCTTTAATGTGACACCACCTCTAGTTTTGTTGAGATCATTGCTTCGGAATCATAAACCATTGCAAAGGGAGTTTCTCCGATGGTGTGGCAGACTGTAGTTCTGTATGCCCAAAGTACCTTTGGTAGCTCATCCGCCCATACTCCTTTTTTTAGCCTCTAACTTTGTCTTTAGGATATGCTTTATTATCTTGTTGATAGCCTCTACTTGCCCGTTGGCTTGTGGATGGTCCACAATTGAGAAGCTCTTTGTAATCCCAAGATTATTACAGAACTCGAGGAATTACTCGCCGTTGACTTAAGTCTTGTTGTCTGTTATATTCTGCTGGGGGACTCCAAATCTACAGATGATATTATTCTAAACAAATTTTATAATTTTTATAGATGAAATCTCTGTAAGTTCTTTCACTTCTACCCATTTAGTGAAATAATCCATAGCTACTACTGCATGCTTGCAGTTTTCGCAAGCTATGGGAAGTGGTCTTATAAGGTCCATCCCCCATATCGTGAAGGGCCATAGACTAACCATTTACCACAGTAGGTTGGTGGGGCTCACAGGATCATTGCAAATCGTTGGCACTTATCACACCTCCTGAAGGGTTCGATTACGTCCTACTTCATTATTGGCCAATAGAATCCCTGCCAGAGAGCCTTCTGTGCTAGAGACATCCCTTCAACATGATTTCCACAATGGCCAACGTGAATTTCTTCATAAATGGTATCACAATCTAAACCATTAATGCATCTCAAAAGCGGGGTGGAGAACCTTCTCTTGTATAATATGTCATCATAGATGTAATATCAGGCTGCCCAAATTCACAACCTTCGAGCCTTGAGCTTATCATCCGATAGCTTCCCCTCTTGCAAATAGTCCAAGATTGGATTCATCCAAGAGCCCAGTGTCTTGCCAATTGTCATGACTACCTCCTTCTACTCTATGCTCTGGACTGAGAGGAGTTCTACCGGGATTGCTCCCAGGAAGTTAGCATCCTTGGTTGTAGCAAGGCAGGCCAAGGCATCAACGTGTGCATTCTGGGCTCGCGATATTTGGTAAACCTCATAATGCTAAAATGACTTTAGTAAATCCTAAACCTTTTGCAAGTAGGCGATCATCTTTGGACCTTGAGCTTGGTATTCTCCTCGCACATGACAGACCACGAGTTGAGAATCACTGAAGATCCTTACTTTCTCAGCTTGTACCTCTTTGGCTAGTTGTAGTCCGACTAACAAAGATTTGTCTTCAGCTTCATTATTCGTGGCTTGGAAGCCAAACCTTAGTGCATAAAGGATCTTATGTCCTTCCAAATTGATAAGGAGCACCACTGCCCCGGCTTTTTGCTCGCTGGATGACCCATCAATGTATAGCTCCCAGCATGGAAATTTCGATGTTTCCATCTTCTCTTGCACAGGGCCAGTGAATTCTATTATAAAGTTTGCTAAAGCTTGCCTTTTAATCACCAGTTTAGGTTTAAATTTTATCTCAAATTGGGCTAATTCAATTGCCCATTTGAGGAGACGTCTCGAGACATCTATCTTCTGTAGGACTTGCCTTAATGGGAACTGCGTTAGTACCTCAATACTGTGGGCATGGAAATAAGGTCATAGCTTCCTTGAGGCAATCACTAGGCAAAAAGTAAGTTTCTCCATCAGGGAATACCTTGTCTCCATGTCCAATAATCTCTTACTCACATGATAAATGGGAAATTAAGCCCCCTTTCTTCTCGCATCAAGGTTACGCTGAGGGCATGCTGGGATACTCCTAAATAGACAACCAACTTTTCACCCTCCTTTGGTTTTAACAAAAGGGGAGCTCGCCTGAGATATTGTTTAAGGTGTTGGAAGGCAATCTCACATTGCTCTGTCCATTCGAACCTTTTCACCTTTTTCAAGAGTCAAAGAAAGGGACATACTTATTTGTTGCTTTAGAGATAAACTTGCTTAATGCTGTAACTTGGCCGTTAAGGCTTTGAACATCTTTGGGCCCCATAGGGGATCTCATATCGACCAGGGCTTGAATCTTTTTAGGGTTGGCTTTAATCCCTTATTGTTTACCATAAAGCTAAGAAATTTCCCAGAAGTGACCCCGAACACACATTTGTGTGGATTTAGCTTCATTCAATATTTTCTTAGGATTTGAAACATCTCCCCAAAGTCACAAATGTGGTTGGTGACTTGTTTTGATTTTACCAACATATCATCCACGTACACCTCCATCATTTTTCCAATTTTCTCTTTAAACATCATGTTTATCAGTCGTTGGTAAGTTGCCCTGGTGTACTTTAATCCAAAGGGCATTATCTTATAATAGTACAACCTGCGGTTGGTAATAAATGAGGTGTGCTTTTCGTCTTAGGGGGCTATAGGAATTGGTTGTACCTTGAGTACGCATCCATAAAGCTAAGAAGTTCATGTCCTACTGTTACGTCTACCAACTGATCAATCCTCGACAAGGGAAAGTTGTCCTTGGGGCAAGCCTTGTTAAGATCGGTGAAGTTGATACAAGTCCTCTATTTCCTATTTTTCTTTTTTATTAGAATGGGATTGGCCACCCAAGTGGGATAGTGAGCTTCCTGAATGAACTTGCTTGCTAATAACTTATCCACTTCCTCCTTAAGTGCTTCGTATCATTTAGCGGTCATTAGTCTATGCTTCTGGTGTACTGGCTTATGGCTGGGGTCAATATTTAACCTATGCAACATAACCTTTGGATCAATCTCGGCCATGTCTTTATGATTCCAAGCAAAGACATCAATATTTTCCTTAAGGAACTTCATGAGTTCCGTCTTCATGCTTAGAGATAGGTTTTACCTAGTTTAAGGCACCTTTTAGCATCAGCCTCACTCACTCGAATGTTTTTGAGTTCTTCGGTCAGACGCGTTGCTCTTTTAGCATTTATTTCGCAAGGATCTAGGTCGTTACTTACGCCAGTCGAGCTCACGGGTTATGGTTCTCCTCCGGAGACTACGTCAACTTTCCTTCTCCTCTCTCCTATATCGATCGCATCCCTGTAGCACTGTGAAGCTACTTCTTACTCTTTTTGTATGCACCCAACTCCATTCGGAGTTAGGAATTTTATGGTGAGCATTCTGGGTAATATCACCATGTCCAGTTTATTCATTACTGGTCGCCCCAACACCAAATTATATGCTGAGGGAGAGTCTATAATTAGGAAATTAGCCAGGGTAGTGGCTTGGCAATTTGAATCTCCAAGGGTTATGGGGAGCTTGATTTGTCCAGTTGGGACCACCGCATCTCCTATAAAGCCAAAGAGGTGCTCTAGAGACAATTTAAGTTAATTGGGGCTTATGCCTATCTTATTGTAACATTGCCAGTACATCACATTAATTGAGCTGCTTGTATCGACCATAATTCTCCATACGTTAATGTTGCTAATCTTGGTTTATATAACCATGGTGTCATTATGAGGTAAATGCACTCCTAGTGTGTCTTTGCTGGCAAAAGTGATGTAGTCGGTGCTCGTTTTGGCTTTCTTCGTTAGTCTACCAGTTTCATCACTCCTTACGATCAATATGTGCCTTGCTTCCTGTATGTATTGCTCGTGAGACCTTTTGGAAGTTCCTATAACATGCGGTCTACTGTGAATGGTAAATATCATCCTTACCAAGGGTGTGGCATTATTTTCGGGAGCTGACTGATGCTGAGCTTGTTGTTGGGGCCCGAGGGTCTCTACCCGGAGAGTCAGACCACATAATCCTTTAGGCGACCTTTTCTAATGAGGTCTTCGATGGCATTTTTAAGTGCCTAACAATTCGAAGTATTGTGCTCAACCTCATTATGATAGACACAAAATTTATTCCTATCTCTTCTTTAGAGGGGAGCTTTTATGGGTCTGGGTCATCCAAAGTCCTCATTATCCCTCTCCATTGTGAAGATTCGATCTGGGGTGTCTAATAGGATATTATAACCGTCATAGTGCCTTTGGTATTGAGGTTGCTCATCCCTGGCTTTCTTCATGACCTGACTGTCAAGTCCACCTATCTGATCATTTTTGTCGTTCTTGCTATCTCCCCTCTTCTTATTTCAGCTTGAGCCACTTGGTTCCTCTTTCAGACTGGGCTTCTTCGAGCTGAAGGTTTCTTCCCACCTAATTTCTTTTGTCACTTACTCGTAAAACTCCCCCAAGTCTTTTACTAGGGACTTATATATATTTTCGTGAGCTTTCCATCATTTCTAAGTTTGGTTGAGATGGCCGTGAGAACGCTTTCATCAGAAGGGTTCTTAACATTACTGACCTCGTGTCTGAACTAGGTAATGTAGTCTTTTAGCGACTTGTCTTTTCATTGAAATACCGGTGTGAGGTGGTAGGATGACACGAGCTACCTTTTTAACACCCGGTACTGATTGAGAAATTTTGCTTGACATTTTTCCTAGCTATGAATACTTCAAGATGGGAGGCTCTTGAACCATGTACGGGGTATCTCTCCCAGGGTAGCGGGGAAGACATGACACTTTACTAGTGGATTGGTGGTTTGGAGGTCCATCTGGACATTGAACGTGTCCAGATGGTTGTACAAGTCGCTATCCCCGTTATATAGTGGGATACTCGGGAGTTTGAACTTCCGAGGAAGAGGTTTGGCCTCGATCTCCTGAGTGAAAGGTGATCTTTCCTCGTAGCGATCTCACAATTCTGAGCAGTGGGTTGCTCTTCCAGCTACCAGACCCTCTTCAACAACTCTTCAATTTTTAGGTTCGAGGTCTCTGACTGACAACCAGTGTTTTGGTGGCTCCTGACTCCACCTCGGCCCCGAGAGTGGTGATCGTGGGTTTTGTTCTCCCCTTTGTGTTTGCGATTTAGAGAGTGGCACTCTGACCTATGTTCATTATCGATCTGGCCTGAACTTTTCTCTTGGTACAAGTTCTGGCATCGTCGATCTTCTTCTTATCCTTCTTTATGAATCTAATGGACTCACAACCTTAGCCATGAATTAAATGAGCGGGCCGAGCCTGTTTGCTGATGTTTTTGTCTAACAATTTTCTCCTATTGATCCTCTTGCTACCAAGGCTCTCCTTCAGGTGCAACATCCTTAGCTTGCCTTCGTATGCCCTGCGTTTGGGCTTGAGCTAATGCCCTTACGACATAGATTAGCTCCCTCATGGTATTTTCAAGCGTTTCTTGCCATTGGAGCCACGCTTGAACTCCATTCATGTCAAAGGTAGCAGGTTGATAGAAAATGAGAGGTAGCGCCTACTCATGGGGTGGCAGAAGTTCCTGCTACTAGAAAACTGGGCCTTCGGCTGGCAACATCTCTCCTTACTACTATATGAGACCGTTTAGTTGGGCAACGGCAGCACTGGTACTCCTTGTTGTCGTTCCTCTTGCTATTGTAGCTGGTTGGTAAACTAAATGAGAAGAGAATGCAGTTGGGGCCCCATGGTGGGTGCCAAAATGTTAACAATGAATTTGATTCTAAGGATCCAATATTTCAGTAACAAAGTCAGTTCTTGAGAATCCCAAATTGCTAGCTAAAGAATCCAAGTATTGATCAGGAAAAATAAAAGAAGATAGGAAAGAGGAAAGGCAATGGACACAAAGATTTATCGTGATTCAGCTAAAGCCTGTTCAGGCCCCTACGTCCACGCTGAACTATATTATTAGTTGAAGAATGGCAATTCTATATAGTTTTACAGGATAATAACAATGATCTCTCTTGCTGGGTTAGTAAAGTGTTTGCATGCAATCCCTCACACACCCCATGCAGTGGTTCTCCATGATTATTTATAGACATAAGAAGGGTTACAAGTATAATTTTATAGACAGTAGAATGATTACATTCGCCGCTCGGGGCATTAAATGCTTAACATTAGATAATAAATGCTAGGTGAATCACTATCAGATATCCAGGGGGATGATGTGTTGGTTCTGAATGATGATCTGTCAATTGAGGGACACATATCTCCGGTGACTAACTGCACTTTTTGTACATATTCTTGGCTTGTTACCTTAAAGACCTGAGGACGTGTTGATGGAACTTGCCCAACTCGTTCAATGGGTTTTACAGAGGACGTCCTTGGTGCTCGCACTTCAGCGAACCGGGGTCTACCTCAATAGATTTAGTCCTCGTTTTGCTTGTACTTAGTGGTCTACGACTCCTACTAAGCGACTCGATCTGGGCTCTTTTGTGTTTTGGGCTTTGCATCCTGTTGGCGAGTCCGTTTGAATTTTTTTGGGAAATACCTATAACATATATTGACCTTAGACATTTAATGAAATTATATGAATTTTTCTCTAATTTTAAAATTTATTTAAATCCTTCTTAAAACATAAAATAATGTTATATTTAAACTTAATTTTGATTTTTTATTAAAAATTATGACAAGAAATGACTATATACTTCAAATTTATTAATATGAGATGTTTAAAATATGTTGTGATAAAAAATATATTTTGATTAAATTTAAATAATTAAAATACAAATGATAAAAAATCAAATTTTTATATAAGTGTAATGCTTTTTAATCATTTGAACATGATCAAAGTATATCTTTAATCACAACATACTTAAAACATTTTATATTATTTGATTTGAATCTAGAATCATTTTTCTCATGATTTTATTGATGAAAAATTTAAATTTAGATTTAACCGTAACATTTTTTTTTATGTTTCAATTAATTCTCAAAGGAGTATAATGTATTTTACCAAAAAAGAGAAAGAAAGAGAGAGTTAAATATACTATGTCCCCTTGAACTATACTTCAAAATCAACTTACTCTCCTATCAATTTTAAAATCTGACACTTAACTCCATAATGTTTTCATTTATCCGATACTATCAAATGAACTGATAATCATAACAAAATCTTCAATATTTGAACAATCCTTCCGTTATACCTATTTTTCATATTAGTTAAGAGATAGATTCATATCATTACCACAATTTAATTGAAAATCATGATCTATTTTAGGTTATTTATGATGAATTGCGATAATCTTAATGAGCAACTTTTATTTACAAAATGAAGGAATTTTTTCTTCTACTAACAAGAGAATCTTTTTTCCTTATATTTTGAAAAAAAAGTAGTAAGGGTGGTCATGGGTCGGGTTATGTCAATTAAGTGACCTAATTTTACCCAATCAATTCAACCCAGTATCCAATTTTTATAACTTAAAACCGAATCATTATTGTAAGGCTTGACAAAATGATGAAGAAACAAAGGGAGGCAACCTAATAGAAAGTTAGAAAATAGAAACACGTTTTAAGGCTCAACTACTTAAGCAATAAACATTCACACTTTGCAACTTGCATGATAAATTAATAATCATCCAAACAAAATTGAGTCATTAATATAAGTAAACAATTGGAACTGCTATGCATAGGACATTTTTGACAGATTAAGTAAAATTCTGGATATCATCCTGTATCAAATTTAGAACAAAAACATGAATTATTTTCTATAGTTGCTAATACATCAGGATAATAGGTGAGTAACAAAGAAAACAACTACAATTTGGTTTACAAACCTAAGTTTACAGCATTAAGGATAGCCATGGGAATTGGAAAGAACTTGTCAGTGAAAGAAGATTGGAAGTACTTCCACTAATGTCCTATTGATAACTTCATATGCAGCCATTTTCTAAGAGCTTTTGAGCTATGTGCCCAGCTATAAAGCTTTACAAGGAATGCCATTGATAGATTCCATGATGCAAATTTGAAGATATGTAAGTTTACTTAACCACTTATAGAAGGAAATTCAATATATAAAGTGAGATATGAGAAAATGTTAAGGCATGAAATGAATCCTATTATCCCTATGTTTGAATTGAACTATATCAGAGCTAGCATGATGTATTTCCATATATGGGAATAATAAGAAGTTTACCACATTTTTTTAACTTTGCACTGGCTTCAAAGCTTAATTTCCTAAGCGGTATGGGAAGAAACTTGTGATTAGTGGTAGGATCAGATACAAGATCAGTTAGGATTTCACCAACTGAATTGTAAGAATTGCATTGAACATAGCCACATCTAATCTTTCTACATATTGCTCCAAAATCTAAAATTTTAAGTTTTAGCAAACTGCAAAGGCTATAGTGTTTTGCTATGTCTAGTCTAAATATCCAACTGATAATAACAAAACAAGTAAAAAGTAACAACTACTATTGCAAAAAATTTGAATTCATGAAAAAACTATGAAAAATTCTTGAACTTGAACCTCTATGTTTTGTGTGTTTTCACTATGCAAATGAAGGTTGTACAAAAAGGCCAAAAACAAGACTATGCAAATGAATTCTATACCAAATAAAAAATGATATCAATGGCCAATAGTTCAAAAAAAAAAAAAACCTTACTAACCAGTAGTGTGTTTAGTCCTGGACCAAAATATATACTTCCTAGTTCCTAAAGTCAATTTAATGTCTAGTGTGGCAAAAGCAAAGTAACTATCAACCAGCCAAGTATTAAACAAAAAATTAGACATTAAATTTTTAATGCAATTAATTTTCTTCAATCAATAGCCATAGGCTGTGACTATGATATTGTTGCTTCCACCTTACCACTTGCCTTTCCACCTCTAACTCCAACATCAGCTACAATGGATGAATTTCCTGAACCACATCTTAAAAATTCTAGCAAAGCATTGAACAAATTCAAATGTAATTAATAAAGGAATTAAGAAGCATAAAATGAGATAAACAAAATAGAAAAAACTAAGAAAATGTAACAAATGAATAGATCTATACCTTGCTCTATTTCTTCACATTTGTTAAGCTCATCATCATGTCCAATGTCATGGAAATCAAACTTTGAGAGTCTCAACCAATTTTAAGTCTAAATGAGGGCCCCAATCATCTTTGGGGTAAGAGAACTTCTAAATTGATCTAACACTTTTTTTTCCAGTACTAAAAGCTAATTCAGAAGTCACTGTTGACATTGAGACTACCAACATATCTTTAGCTATCTTTGAGAAGATATTGAATTTGAGGCATTAATCTTCCACCAAGCCAAAATATCGAAGTTTTCATCTTCATCCACACAAGCTTTATTCAGAGACCTTTCCACATTATTTTTTGCCTCAATGGTGTCCTTATCCTTCAAGTGGGACCTAAAGGTAGCACATTTAGCCTTGTGGACATGGCTTTCAACAATAGATGGAGTAGGTTGCAAATCATCAAGTTCTATCCTACTTGTTGTAGATGCACTAGGTTAGTCATATTCATTTGAGTATCACTCATACATCTTCACCAAATAATCTTTAACCTTTTTACCCATTGCTTGTGCCACATATTCCCCATAAATTTCTTCAAAGAACCACTAAACATAAGCCTATTTGTTTCTAGAGTCTAAGACATTTGCAATGAATAGAAAAAGATTCATGTTCTCGATCTTTCCTCAATACTTCTCATACTTTATTTTCATGTATAATGCTATCACATGCAAAACTGAGTCATACAACTCAAAATATGTGGTGAACCTAACATTGATTATTTTCTACATAAATATTAAAACATTAGGTGTTTGTGGATGTCATTTAGAATTCCAAATGGCTTAGTCCCATGCAATGCAAAATAGTTCTTATAAATTCCATTCAAACAAACTACTCAAACAAAACCATTAATCATAGGAAATTGTATAGCTAACTTTTTTATGATGTCAAGTTTTTTCTCCTCAAGATGATCCCTTTCTAATAAAATATTAGTATTATAAGAATTGTGAATGGTTTTTTGACAACTAACTAAACTTTGAGGACTTATTCTAACTTCAAGAAATTCATCTAGTTTGCTACTTCGCAACCTAAATCCATTGAAATGAAGAAAATGATTTTCGATACTCTACACAACTGTTTCAATCATACACTCCAATAGGCAAATTCCAAATGGATAAAAAAGGAGGGTTGAAGAATATAGAAGTGTTCTAATTAACTATATAGCAAGTTCAAAATTCAAGGTACTTAGGTTTTAATGTCCAAGATACTCAGTGTATGTAATAGAAGTACAAAACTCAGAAAAAATAACTTCAAAGGCTAGGGCTCCCTTGGTATGAAGAGGATATTCAGTAATTAGTAATGTGTCTCAAAAAATAAAGAAAAATTTTTTCAAAAAAAAAAAAACTTATCCACCTACAAAACCATTTGAAAATTCTAACTTCACATAAATCCAAGATATATTGAACATGATGTTAAACATATATATATATATATATATATATCCATAACCCTATAATTAAATCTAATGTAAGTAAAGCATAAAAATTTGAACTTTAAAGTACAATCCAAAACTAGAATTTTTGCTCAAATTTTGTTTTTTCAACTTGAGCAATGCAAGTGTGAGCTCATTGGGTAGTTAATATTTGGTTTTTTTAGCATAAATAAATCTATGATTTTGATTGGCGATCCTAAAACCAGGTAAGACTAATCCACATATTGTAGAATGGAAGAGTTGGGGCATATCTAGTGACAAAAATTGGAGTTGCTGAAAGCGTTGAATATGAAGAACAAATTAGAGCGCTAGTGACTTCACTTTGCTATTAGGGCAGCTAGCAGGATTCCACAGATTAGCTCTGAGATTTTGCTTTTAGGGACAAATAGATGAAGTCATGAAGAAAACGCTAGCTTTTGAGCTTTGATCGTATCAGACCAGCCATATAGGTCATATAATACATTAAGCTAAATGATGCCGTTTGGCCATTATTTAATTTGTTACAGTTTGAATCGATTACAAATTCTACGACCTGAAACTGACCAACAATCCAAAATTTTGCAATAATCTTCAACCAAAACAACCTAATTTCAAATTTGACCTGCCTTTAGCTACCAGAATTCAATTTATTCCGGTCAGTTTTGGTTAGGTTGCTCAACACTACTATCCCTAGTGCCAGTGTTAGAACCATTGCACTACAATGATGAGTACATGAGATGGTATAAAACAGTGACAAGACATTGGATCACTTTGAGTAGTGTGATGGATGATTCAGTGGTTTGAGTTAGTGTGTTTAAAACTAATTATGTAAATTGAATTGAGGCATAGCAGTTAATAATCTTCTTTTTTCATGACAAGCTGACCTTGGAATTGCAACATTTGGCTCTCATTGATACTAAGAGTAGATCATGGTCTAGGATTAGACAAATCAGCATTGACTTAGTGGATATTAGTGATGAGCATCATAAATTCAAAATTCATCATACTAATATCCTGCCTCTATTGTCTAATGTTCATAAGCCAACAATGCAAGTCGAACCAATTACTACAGGTAGATTGTAATATTCTAAATTTTCAAAAAAAATTTAATTTCAATAATAAAATAGGTTTCCAGAGAATTTAAAAATTCCAAAAACTCTAAAATTGTAAATTTTGAGATACACAGTATTCAGATATAGCAAAAATAAATTATATAAATTTTATGAATCTTCAAAAAATTGAAATTTCCATTTCGAATACTTATAGAATAAAATTTGTCTTTTCAAAATTTAATTTCTGGAAAATTTCAAAGAAATAATTATGAAAGTAATTAATTTAATTAATTTTTGACAAAAATTCAAAATCGCTAGTGATCAGTAAGTATATTAAATTTGAACTTGAAGTTGAAGAAATTAGTAAAGTTACTAAGAAAAAATGATAAAGCTTATTAAGGAAGTAGTCAAGGAGAAAAGTTTACTTATATTTTTCCATTTTTGCCCTCCAAAGCCAGCTCTTTTTTCTTCTTTCTTGCACCACTTCTATTGCATTTCATGCAACATCTTGTCAAGTTCAACTTATGAAACAAGCTTCCTCTCATTACACTGTCTCTTTCTCTTCAAGTAAGTACTTCATTCTTTCATAATAATTTTTCATATTTTTGCTAGCTAATTTATCTCTTCAAATTGGTACCAAAATCTTGTTGATTCATCTAATATAATTGGAGTTATGAATTTTTGAATCTAAAAGTTGCTATTTATTTTTACTATTTAGCTCATGAGCCAAGATGAATTTTTGGTCTTTTTAATGCTCAAATCTTTTATTTCTAGCTTGTTTCTATGAAATGAAATCATAACCTAATGGTATTTGACTACTTGATGAAAGAAAACTATTGAAAATATAAGAATCTAACATGTTTTTTTTTTTTCTTAATGAAAAATATTGAAGATCTTTATTGGATCCTTTTTACCTTCTTATTCTTAGCCACTTATATGAGTAATTCTTATCTCTCTTATGAGTTATAAAATAACTAATTGATTGTAAGCCATTAAATCATTGTTTATATTGAGGAAAATGGATATTATGTGGTCTTATGTCATAGATTGATGTTGATTGGAATTATTGATATAAATATAGTTTTATGATTAGAAAAGTTTGATTTTATACTTAGTTTATTTGTGATTAAAGGTTAGCTGAGATAGCTCATGAAGCTTGATTAAGAAATTAAAAGATTCTTGTTGGAATATGTATTTGCACTATAAACTTGTATGAATTTGGATATGTGATTAAAATTGTGAGCATGATCGTGCCAATTTAGTTCAAAATACAAGGTTGCTCACTCTAAGTTGAAAACCTTTAGGAAGTCTAGGACTACATGCGATTTGACTTGCAATTAGGATTGAATACAAGGCCTAGAAGAGTCGATTCAAATCATGTAGAATAAGTTTAATTTTCGATTCAAATCACAATAGCCTAGATGTATGCTCTGTTTTGGCAATCATGATTGCAAAATTAATACAAAAAGGGTGATTCAAATTGTGAGCCTTGGAAATGAAAAATATGTTGAAATATTTATGATAACTTATAAGTTAATAATGTGTTGCCTATAACTTCTTTATTATTATATGGATTGTATGATTTGGTGTTGGAAATGATTAAATGAATGAATAATTGATTAACTAAGTATTAGTATTGTTAGAATATGTTAGAAATTGAGTAATTAACTTTGTAAATTTAAATGATATGGATCCTTGGATTGATAGAGTAATTATTAAATGCTTATATACTGATGTTATGGCAATATCCTTGATGATTATCATGACAATGTGACAAAGAAAATGTGATTATGAATGAATTTGAACTCTGTGATTTGGCTGATATAAGAAATGATACAAGTTGAAAGCTTGAGAATTTCTCATGAGACATGGGATAGTGATTGATAATGATGAGATGTAATTGATGTGATGAGGGGGTGAATATGAACCTGATCTCGGATCTGCGTATTCTATTATGTAGCATAGAAATAAGGCTGAACCCTAAAGGGATAAGGCTGCCAATTATTTGAATTGTCATTCTATGGAATGTTAAAATGATATAATCCAATGATATGATAAAACAATAAAAAAATATGAGATTTGATGATGATTGTATGAGGCCATAAGAAAATCATGGTTATTTATAAAGTGTTAATAATAATATTATGTAGTGTTATTGAAATAATAGTTTTTGTGACCTTATGATTTGACTATTAATTCTGGTATGAAATATGAATATATGCTATGATGTGTATGTATTTGTTATTGTTAGTAAATTCATAAGTTAGATAATGATTTATCTCACCGAGCCTCAAACTTACTCTTCTATGGACCATTTTTTAAATTCTCAAAATATTATCATTGTTTCTCCATCAAAACATAAGGATGGACGCTAATCCTATTAAAATAACTATTGATATGTTCATAACTACCGTAGCGAGTCCTCTAGAAGCTTATGAAGTCAGGATTCATCACATTTTCATATTGAACCAAGCAGGATATAAGGTCCTATATAAGGTGGAGATTAAACCCCTGGCCTAACATTTTATTAATGATGACCATGGAATGGTTTGATCCTTAGGAGATCTACCATCAGGTTTCTTTTTGTTAATCTTTTGAACACTTGTATATAGTAGGGCTATAAGGTTTCCACAAGGGCTTAGTTAGTTTAACATATTCTATGATAATTTATATGTTAATCTAACTTTTTGATTTATCCTGCCCTTAAGTGGACATTTGGGGTAGTGTATGGGATGACTTTTGGCTTTTAGATCATAATTTTTTTTTGGAAAATCTGATGTAAAACTACTAACAATTATGCTCCCAATAGCATGTGCCTTATTTGGGCAATGCCTTGTAAATTATATAAATTATGCTTATATCTCAATATGTCTTCCTTTTTTCTTAAGTCAGATATGATTAGAAATTTTAATGCAAATATGAATTGGAATGGAAAATAGAAATGGGTTAAAGGCTGGTGATATTAATCAAGGATTGATATTCATGCCGGTTATGGTCAGGGAGTTAGGTCATGACATAAACGTGCCTACAAAAGATGTTGGCAAAATGAGGAATGTGCAGATGATGTAGGGCCTTTAAACATTACACCTATTTAGGCTTATCCAATCTTGAATAACACAATATATTAAGGCTTTCAAAACATTACTAAGGAATGTGAAGATGATGTGCATTGTCGAGCACACCACATTTCATGCCCTTTAACATAACATAGTAAGGCTTATCCAATCCTGAATAACACAATATGTCAAAAGGCTTCTTTGGTGCAAAGTTATCGGCTTCATCATTGGTTGAGTTCTCGCACTCATTGTTATATGATGTCTAGATATGGGTTACTTACACTCCAAATTAAAAGATCATATTTTTTACAAACATTACTCTAACTATTGTAATACATACATGAAAAGATATGTACGATGCAACCAATAAAATCAAACATGAAAATACTTACAATAGAAGAAATTATGTTGTAACCACTATTTAAGTAAGAAATTGTTACATTTCATGCTTAATGCTTAGAGCTCTCTTCAAACATGGCAACACGATTGAGACAACACTTACGGTTATGACCAGCACAAAGATACAAAGTACAAATTTATCTTTCTCCTTTTTCTCTATCACACTACTCTCCCAAGTCCATCTCATTCTGAATACAAGTAGACCTTGGTTGGCTTATGTCTCTTAGTCTAGAATAATTTAGCAATAGTGTAGGGCCAACAACCTGTGACTAGTAATCTTGGTAGGGTACCAGCTGCCACTCACCTTGGTATGCACTGATAAGAAAGTTCAAACAATAAACTGGACATATATATTGGTCGAAGTTTATGCAAATAATGTGACAAGCTGCAAAAGCATTTGAGCATGAAAAATATAGGTGCTAGAATTTTTCGCAACTGCATGTCCTTCGGGTGAGGTTAACAATATATGTGTTATCTCCTTTGTTGGTGTGTGGATCAAATTTTGTCTCTATTTGAAATATTCTATTAATCCTGTCATAAGTATGCATTGAGAAAGTACTAGCCTTTTTTGATGTTTTTCTAAAGAGCAACAATAAAGTCATTTGAATATCTATGCCTAACCACAATCCTCTTCTTGGCTTCCTGACCTCGTGACATAAAACATGCTGTCAACTAATAGAAGGTATTGTGCACCAACTTAGTGATGGATAACTTCTATGCTCCTTTGAGAATGCCATTTATTGCTTCTACTAGGTTAGTTGTTATATGTTCAAAGCGTCACCCGTTATTAAATGCTTGAGCTCACTTTTCTTTCAAAAGTGCCTCCACCCAACATCTTGCCTCATTGTTTAGGGACCATAACTTAGTTAGTTTGAGATCATACTTCCTTGGCTACTCTTCATATCCTGTAATAATGATTATAACAATTAAAACAATACATGTGAACTTAACATTAGCATATATAGTGGTAGGAAATGGTTACCCATGTTTGTAATGTGTCTCTTAAGGGTTGTATTCTTTAAGTGCCTATTGAAATTGCTGGCCACATGGCAGACATAACATTGATGATGACCATGAGAAGGCTACCATCTAAGGGACTCATCCTTAACTACCGCAATAATCTTGTCATGGTAATCAGATATCAGGCATAGTCCGTTGGTATTGGTAACGTGTATTTGAATTATACACAAGAACCATGACTAAATAGATCTGTTCTCCACTTTAACAATTGTAAAAATAATTGACAATACTTTCCGCTTCCCATCTTGTATGATTGTAATCAATAGGTTGTGCTTGAATTTCCCATACAAGAAGGTTTTATCAATTTGTAGCATCGGCTTATAGAAGGGAAATGCATTATTACAAGGTTTAAATGCCTAGAACAACCTCTCGGACTTCACATTGTTAGGATAAGGATATTGTCCTCGATATAAATCTTTAGTTTGTAATTGCACAATGGTTTGTGGCTTCGCTTGTTTCATTGCCACCAACCACCTCGATAACTAGTAGTACAAGTTATCCCAGTAATCATATATTCAACTAATAGCCTTTTATTTTCCTAGTCAAGCTTTCTTGTAGGAAACTTGGTAAAAGAACTGTGATTTTATCATCTATATTATCTTTACCATAAGAAGGTTTAGTGGGTTCTTACTTACTCTACACAATATGAGGCAATGAAATCAGAGTCCGATTGTTTGTGATCTTGTGACATATTTGTAGAGACACAGGTATGGGGTCCATTTTATCTTTTAACAACCCAACAATTTTTCTTCAAATTAAAGCTGACCCTAAGCGGCCAGTTGCATTCTATACCATATTTTGTGCATTACACATCTACATATGCCTGTTGTGACTCTTGGATCTTGTAATCTTGATACCTAATAATTGAATGTCTTTTTAAGGCTAGCAGGACATCTTTTTTACTCTCAAATTCCAAACCGACATAAAACTCCTCATCAATCCAAGTGGGATTTTCAACTAGTTGATGTTCACGCTTATCCAATACTTCCTAATTGATATACGACATATATGATGATGAAGGTACATATAATGGTAATGATTCGACAACTCCCTCCTATTCCTTAACTTCGTGGCCATCTGATAGTAGTTCTTCATCATCCTCAACATCTTTGTACAAGCGATCTATGCCGGCTGGGTCTGGATACTGCTCATCATCACCTTGTATTACAATGCCTACCACACCACAGTTTGATAGGGCACCTAAATTGTGAACAATGTGGCAATAACTTTGTTAATAGAACATTTCCATGAATTAAGAATTCAAATCTATTGCCTCAGGAGCATTATTTCCAAGTTGAGATGTCATATTAATTTCTTCATTTTCTATGTTATATATTTCAAACTTAACATATAATTTCAATGCACCAAGGCAGGGATATTGATCATAATAGAAAACATAGTGCTCACATTGTCATTATCAAGCAATCTAAACCTTTAGTAATGCATAATATGGTGGCATGATGTAGGAAATGTATACGTAATAGATGAGATATATCTTTCGGCTCCTACTTTCAACTTTAACAAAATTTTCCTTCTAATATCGTTTAATGTTTATATTCTTGTCTAACTAAAAGGCTTTTGGATCTAGACATTCAAAAGTTAACCTTTCATGATCATCGTGCATTTTTTCATTACCATAAATAACTGTAATCAATGGTCTAAGCATTTTTGAATCTAGACAATCATCATAGAGTTAGCATAAAATAAGTGGGTAATATATCACAAATAACTATATATTCTTTAAAAAGAAATGGTATGGGAGCTAATACATGTTTTGCACTAAAAAATTATTAAATCAAGAATTTAACTTTCAAGGTAATACAAAAAAAGACAACAATATACCATCATGCAAAGACTAATATAAAAGAAACCATCAATATAGCACTAAAAAATAAAACATGGCATCAATATATCACTCAAAAATAAATAATAATATTATTATTACATCTAAAATAGATAATTAATTTGTCATACAAAAAAACTTACACAAAGTAATGCATAATAATTATTCAAATTAACATCTCATTAATCATGCAAAACAAAACTTAACTATAAAAAAATATATTCAAATAATTTTTAAACAAAAGTAATAGAAAATAAGAATGCATAAACTTATCTTAAAGTTTTGTGAAAGAAAGAAACAAATGTTGGTTGAAGGTAAGTTTGGAAGATGATAGGAAGGAGAGGTTGAAGAAAAAAGTTGAAATAAAGTGTATGAAGAAGATGCAAAAGAAGAATTGGAGCAAAGTGTATGAAGAAGATGAAGAAGTGAATTTATAAATGTGCAAAATGCATATAAAATTAAAATCAAAAATCAAAATTTTTTAAAAAGTTTAGAATGGCTTGCACTGTAGGTAGTAGTCTTCACAGGTGCACAGGGTGGTAGCACATCACTGTGCAGCTGCAACCTGATGTGCCAAGGCCTTGCATGTTGCAACATTGCTTATAGCACCAACGTTGCTTGCATGTTAGCGTTATCTCCACCAACGTTTACCTACTTAGACATTATACACATAAATAGTTTTGAATTGGCATTATTGTGGGAAAATCTTTTCCTAAAAACCTTATATATGGCCAAAAACCACACACCACAGGGTTTCCACTCATTGTCAAAATCAAGAATCTTCATTTACAAAAGAAAGGCTTCATGCACCTCCCTTTTTTTTTTTTATAAAATGTTATACTTCTTTAAATTATGATTTAAAATCAATTTATATTTTTTGATTTTAAAATTTGATATTTAATTTTTAAAATTTCAATTAAAATAAAACTGATATCTTTGATCTTAGTTTTAATGAGAATTTATTCATTTTAAATTATCTTCTCAATTTTATTCATTTTTTAACTGACCTTTAATAATTGAACAAGTTAGAACCTATAATTTAACTCTCTTGATTCATATTAAACAAAACAAATAAAAACTTATAAAAAAAATTAAAAATAACCACACACAAATAAAAAAAATCATGAAAGTTGTATGAGTTTATAATTAATTCTCAAATTTTATATGAAAAAAAAGTGAAAGTCACTAATTTCTAGGGTTTGGTTGAAGATTATTACAAAATTTTGGGTTGTTGTTCAATTTCGGGTTGTAGAATTTATAACTAATGGAGCCCTAGCCTTTGAAGTTATTTTTCTAAGTTTTATACTTCTATCATATACACTGAGTACCTTGGACATTAAACTTAAGTACTTTGAATTTTGAACTTACTATGTAGTCAATTAGAACACTTCTATATTCTCAATTCCTCCATTCCTATCCATTTGGAATTTGCCTATTGGAGTGTATGATTGAAACTTCTCTATATAGAGTATTGAAAATCATTTTCTTCATTTCAATAGATTTAGGTTATGAAGTAGCAAACTTAATGAATTTCTTGAAGTTAGAATATGTCCTCAAAGTTTACTTGGTTGTCAAAAACCCACCACAGTTCTTATGATACTAATATTTTATAAGAAAAGGATCACCTTGAGGAGAAAAAACTTAACATCATAAAGGTTAGCTATACAATTTCCTATGATTAATGGTTTTGTTTAAGTAGTTTGTTTGAATGGAATTTATAAGAACTATTTTGCATTGCATGGGACCAGGCCATTTGGAATTCTAAATGACATCTACAAACACTTGATGTTTTAATATCTATGGAGAAAATAATCAATGTTAGGTTCACGACATATTCTGAGGTGTATGACTCAGTTTTGCATGTAATGGCATTAGACATGAAAACAAAGTATGAGAAATATTGGGGAAAGATTAAGAACATGAATCCTCATCTATTCATTGCAAATGTTTTGGATCCTATATACATATTATCTTATGTTATGTGGCCTTTTGAAGAAATCTAAGGGAAGATGTGGCATAAACAATGGGTAAAAAGGTTAAATATGATTTGGTGAGGATATATGAGTGGTACTCAAATGAATATAACTAACCTAGTGCATCTACAACAAGTAGGGTAGAACTTAATGATTTGCAACCTATTCTATTTGCTATTGAAAATCACGCCCATAAGGCTAAGTGTGATGCCTTTAGGTCCCACTTGAAGAAGAAAGACACCATTGAGGCAAAGATTAAGGTGAAAAGATTTTTGAATGAAGCTTGTGTGGATGAAGATATAAACTTGGATATTTTAGCTTGGTGGAAGATTAATGCCTCAAGATTCAATATCCTTTCAAAGATAGCTAGAGACGTGCTGGCTATCCTAGTGTCAACAGTGACTTCTGAATCATTTTTTAGTATTGGAGGAAGAATGTTAAATCGATTCAGAAGTTCTCTTACCTAAAGATGACTGAGGCCCTTATTTATACTCAAAATTAGCTGAGACCCTTAAAGTTTAACTTCTATGACATTGGATATGACGATGAGCTTGACAAATGTGAAGAAATAGAGCAACATATAAATTTGTCCATTTGCTACATTTTCTTGGTTTTTTCTTATATTGTTTATCTCATTTTATGCTTCTTAATTCCTTTATTAATTACATTTGAATTTGTTATATGCTCTGCTAGAATTTTTGGAATATGGTATAGATCCACTACGATTAATGTTGGAGTTAGAGGTGGAAAGGCAAGTGGTAAGGGGGAAGCAATAATATCACAATCACAACATATGGTTGTTGATTGAAGAAAATTAATTGTCTTGAAAATTTGATGTCTAATTTTTTGTTCAATGCGTAGCTAGTTGATAGTTGCTTTGTTTTTGATACACTAAACATCAAATTGACTTTAGGAACAAGGAAGTACATACTTTGGTATAAGATTGAACACATTACTGGTTAGCAAGGATTTTTTGGAATTGCTAGCCTTTGATATCATTTTTTGTTTAGTATAGAATTCATTTACACACCCTTGTTTTTGGCTTTTTGCACAGCCTTCATTTGTACGGTTAGAACACATAGAATATAAAGGTTTAGGTTCAAGAATTTTTTGTAATTATTTCAAGAATTTAGATTTTTTGCAGCAATAGTTGTTACTTGTTTTGTTATTATCAGTTCGGCACTTAGACTAGACACTAGACAACAAAGCATTATAGCCTTTGCAGTTTGTTGAAATTTAAAAGTTTTGATAATGAAGCAGTGTGTAGAAAGACTAGATGTGGCTATGTTCAATGCAATTCTCATGACTCAGCTAAAGAAATCCCAATCAATTCTGTATCTGATCCGATCATTAATCACAAGGTTCTTCCTATATCACCTGGGAAATTAAGCTTTAGAGCCTATACAAAGTTAAAAAATGTGGTAAACTTTTTATTATTCCTATATATGGACACTTATGCATCATGCTAGCTCGCATATAGTTCAATTCAAACCTAGAGATAATAGGATTCATTTCATGCCTTAACATTTTCTCATATCTCACTTTATATATTGAATTTCCTTCTATAAGTTGTTAAGTAAACTTACATATCTTCAAATTTGCATTATGGAATCTATTAATAAAGATTTATGGCTAGGCACATGGCTCAAGAGCTCTTGGAAAATGGTTGAATATGAAGTTCTCAATAAGACATTGGTGGAAGTACTTCTATTCTTCTTTCACTGACAAGTATTTTTCCAATTCCCACGATTGTCCTTAATGCTCTAGACTTAGGTTTGTAAACCAAATTGCTGTTATTTTCTTTGTTACTCACCTACTATCTTGATGTATTAGCAACTATAGAAAATAACTCATATTTTTATTCTAAATTTGATATAAGATGATCTCCAAAATTTTACTCAATCTGTCAAAAATCTCTTATGCATAGCAACTCCAATTGTCTATTTATGTTAATGACTAAATCTTGTTTGAATGGTTATTAATTTATTATACAAATTGCAAAGTATAAATGTTTATTGCTTAAGTGGTTAAGCCTTAAAGTGTGTTTCTATTTTCTAACTTTCTATCAGATTGCGTCCCTTTCTTTTTTCATCATTTTGTCAAGTGTAAAATGTCAAATGGCTTAAATTAGGCCTTTTTTTTGTAATACTGGGATTTTTTTTAATTGGGTCTTATTTTGCAAAAAAAAAAAAAAGAAAATTGCAAATCGAGATCAATCGGTCTAAATCAATTTAAATCTTCCAATGCTGTTACATCCAATTTATAGTAATGGTTTAATTGACTTTGGGTTATGAAAATTGGGTATCGGGTTGAATTGGTTGGGTGAAATTTAGTCACTTAACCGACATAACCCAACCTGTGATCACCCCTAGCTGGTACTTGTCATAGGGTTAATTGTTGTTAGTTGTTCCAAAATTGAATGCACTATTCATGTTTAGTGACCCAGTGCCAAGATTCTTTACCTTGTAATTTGTACTCATGCAAAGTATCATCTACATCTAAGTTGCGTGGTATAGGTTGTTAAAAACTAAATTGCCTCATGACTCTGTTCACACTGTGTCTCTCAATAATGTGGAAACATATTAAAGGCACTTGTGAACACCAGATCTTCTGTCTCACTACGCAGTACTCTAGTAATGTCGCCAACATATCACCCTAATAAAGTTCCCAGATAACCTGTCACCATAAACCACAATTGCAATAAATGCCACAAATAGAAATTTAAATTCACATAATAAATTATAATAGTGTAATAAAATCAATTAATCGTACTTGGTCCAGCTTTAAACGATCCAATAAAGCCTTAAATGCACTTAAAACATCATTTTATGTTATTGTTGTGTCTTGAGCATCACACCATCTAAAAGTTAAAGGCTTTAGCTCTTATTGGTCAGGATCCATCCCACCTTTCCTAACTAGTGCATTACTTGGGAATCTATCCTAAGCCTATTTCTAGACTAGCAACATGCATCTAAAAATGTCATTCCACTTTGCCTTTGATGCCTTGCACAACTCTCTATAAGTCCATGACAGGACTGCAGACCCCCAATTATATTTCCATGCATCTTGTAAATTGGCTAACAGGGACAAAAACATCAGATGCATATAATGGTCGACTTGTCGTTACATAATATTACACTTAATAGTCTCAATACGTAAGCGCATGTATATTGTTGCACAATCTCCTTATTGGCATTATTTTGGAGAGCATCAAAGTGTTCTTATAATCATGTTAAGCTAAGTTTTTGGCCATAGATGAAACAAAGTTCATTTGGTAGAATATCACCCAACAATATCTCACACACTCCATACTATGACAATTGAGTCACACCAATCACTATTTCACCATCCATAGGGAGTCCTAAATGGACTCTATATCTTGCAATATGATTGTCATTTCTCCTTATGATGTATGGAACATATATGTCTTCAGTCGCCATCTCTCAATAAGTGCACTAATAAGGGGCCAATCAATGTTTATGTATCTAATTCTCGAAATACCATACAATTCTCATGATCAGATATAGGGATCCATTCATGAGTGAGAAAGTGGAATATGACCTAAGCCTCTGAAGTGGAGCACACGATTGGCCTATATATAAAAAATGAAAGTAAAATGTTTAAAATGATAGACAAATTGGACAATTTTTTGAAAAGATTAACTTTCATTAGTATTGTTAATCTTGTCCACTCGTCATACTACTTCTAAAATATCTAATCTTGTAATCAAAGCAACAAGCCATCTCTCAGACTGAGGTTTAGAAGATATGCTCATCTATCCAACATTCTAAGGGTAACAATCTTGCTACGATTATCAAAATAAACATATGTATTGCTAATTATTTTATTAAATCAAATAAAAATTGATGGTAATTAATTGATTATAATTATAAATTGACGTGATAAATTTTAATGTAATAACAAATTTTAAGCCCCAAAACAATAATTTTAAACGTATCACATATTAAAAAAATCAATTAACTAATCTATTAAATTTTTTACATTATCTACAACTAAAATTTCTATTTTTAACTTGATAAAAAATTTAAAACTAATACAACAAATATTAATGTAAGCCTTATTAACTATTTAAACTTAAATAAATAAAATTCTTATATGAATAAAAAACCCATGATACATACTACATAAATAAAATTCTATCATAAATAAAAAATTTAAATCCTATAATTCTAATAAAATAAATAAAACAAGCCTTAAAGGCTAGTTACTAATATATCTACAAAAATTAACTTTCTCATAAATGTTAAAGGCTAAATAATAAATTAATGTAAAAAGAATTAACTAGGCAACGAGTTAATTCTCTTATTTTTTTCACCTCACATCTATTTCAAATCCTAATTTTATGCTACTACCATAATAATTTCAAAATTATAATCACTAAAAATTTAAATCTTCTATCACTACTAGTAGGAAAAAATAAATAATACTATTACTATTACATCTGAGATAGATAACTAATTTTTCATACAAAAAAATTTATACATAATAATGTATAATAATTATTCAAGTTAACATCTCATTAATTACACAAAACAAAACGTAACTTTAAAAAAATAGATTCAAATGATTCTTAAACAAAACTAATGGAAAATAAGAATACAAAAACTTATCCTAAAATTTTGTGGAATAAGAAAACAAATGTTAGTTGAAGGAAAGTTTGGATGATGATAGGAAAGAAAGGTTGAAGTGTTAAGTTTGCTTCAACTAAGAGGACCGAAATTTGAAAAAAATTTCAAGGGAGAAACGGCCATGGTCGAAACATACCTCGCAAGATCGGTTGGATTGAGGCTTCAATGTATCACATATACCAAATTAAATACAAGTGTAAGCTAAACTAACCTTTAATCCAGCTTCAAACTCAGCAGAATGTGTTGAATCTTCCAGTCACCAAGCAACCCAAGTGTGTTGCCCTTACCGGAGATCCATGCTAGAGAACGCCTCCAATGGCCTCTATAGCTCCTCTACTTGTGCTAGCAAGTCTTTTAAAGCTGAATGGACCAAGAGAATGGTTGAACATCGCCAGAACCTTTTCGGCCAAACCCATGGAGATCCTTTCTTCATCTTTGGTTGAACTCTTCAACCAAAGCAAGGGAAGAATTTGGTGGTTCCTCCTCCTCTTTCTGTCCGGATGCCATCGAACCCAAGGAGCGGACAACGGAGCTCCACCACGTGACCTCTCTCTTCTCCCTTCTCTTCTTTTGGCCTCACACTGAAGAAGCCAGCAACAATTGCCCCTCTCAGTCGTTCCAAAACGCAACAACAAAGGGAGAAGGAGGGAGGCCAAACGACGTCGTTTTGGCTAGCACCACTTAGGCCAAAATGGCGTCGTTTTAATAGGCATAGGGAAAACATTTTTCCTTTTTGCAAATCAGCCCATGAAGTTCCATTAAACTTCATTTTTGGCCCAAGCAATTTCATCAAATTACAGTTTGGTCCCTGAACATCAAATATATCCGAACTTTGGCCATATCATTTTTCGTTATACATGTGACCCAATAGGCCTATGAAATATTGGCAAAAGTCTAAAATGCCCTTCAAACCCTTTGAAGGCATATGAAATTAATCTAATTAATTTCCTGATCAATTTCTC
>JANHAO010000322.1:0-43972 GCA_026873985.1 Saraca asoca
GATGTTCTGTATGTAGATGGCTTAAAACACAATTTGTTGAGTATAAGTCAGTTTTGTGATAAAGGAAATAAGGTTATCTTTAATTCAAATAAATGCTTAGTGTTTGTGTATGTGCAAGATATTAAACTAATCCTAAGGAATCACACCTATCAGCACTTAAAAGAATCTTTAGATATCTAGTAGGAACTAAAAATTTAGGAATTTGGTATCCTAAGTCAAATAGTTGTAGTTTATTAGGATATTTTGATGCAAATTATGTAGGAAGTAAAATAGATAGGAAGAACACTAGTGGTACTTGTCAATTTATTGGACATTCATTGGTTTCATGGTCATGTAAAAAGCAAAACTGTGTTGCTTTATCTACTGCTAAAGCTGAATATATAGTGGCTGGAAGTTGTCGTGCCCAGATTCTTTGGATGAAACAACAACTTTCATACTATAGATTGAAATTTGAGAAAATTCCAATACTTTGTGACAATACAAGTGTAATAAATATAACCAAAAATCCTGTAATGCATTCTAGGACAAAACATATTCAAATCAGACACCACTTTTTGAGAGATCATGTCCAAAAAGGAGATATTTCAATAGATTTTGTTCAAATAGACTTTCAGTTATCTGATATTTTTACCAAACCTTTAGGTGAAAAGTGATTTATATTCAATAGAAGAGAAACTAGAATGATAAATCTAGAAGAAATTAAACAAAATTAAAAATTATGCACTTTTATTTCTATTTATTTGATTTGTTATGTTTGATATGATAATGCAAAATCTAACTTAAGCATCGATGTTACTTAAGTTTGTTTTGTAGGTATATCAATTAAAAGTTTAATGTACAAGTCTAGATAGTATATTTTGATTCATTCATATATAAAAATTGATTTTTGAACATTGAATCGAATTCAGCATTGATTTATTCTTTTTTAGTGTACTTAAATCAATTATTACATCAATTTCTATCTCAAAAATTTAAAAATATAATTGATTTTGACACCGATTCATAAAAGTATTCAATGTTTTTTTTTAATCATTTTGTATGCAAACATCAATTTTGTAATCAATTCTATCTTTGATATGTTCAAAAATTTAGGGGGAGCAATGTTTTTAAAATCTTTTTTTTTTTTTGCTTCCTATGTTGTATTCTTTTTTTATGTTTCAAAAAGGGGAGAAAAAACATAAAGCTTCATTTTAGATGATTTCCTTCCTTAAATTTTTTATCTTGAACCTCATCTAAAATTGTTTGTCAACATAAAAAAAGGGAGAGATTGTTAGCCTAGATTACTCTAGCTATATAGTTTCCTTGATTTTAATGTTGAAAAACAATTTTATCTAACAATATGTTTTAGTGTTTTTAATTTGTTTTACAGGTTCAAAGAAATATGATTCAAGAGATCCAAGATTAGTTTTAGGAATTATTTTATTTTAATAGGATATTTTGTAAATGAGTTCAATGATATTTGATCCAAATATTTTAACTAAACAATGAGGTAGTCTTCAAACCACTTGGAGAAAATTATAAAACTATTTTTACTTCATGAATCGATTTGCACATCAATGCATTGAAGAACTTATGAAAAATTCATATCAAAATCAAAGTTGCAATCAATTTATGAAATATAGATTTAAAAAATTCTTTTTATCAAAGGTTAGGAAGAAGTCTTACTTCGATGTAGTAATCGATTTAAAAGCTGTGAACAACAAACTGAATTTCGATTACCACACCGGTTAATTAGTTGTAACCACTTGTAATCGATTTCATAATCGATATGACAACTGAAAATCAATTATTCTATTACAGACGATTACAACAGTTACAACAGCCTAACTGTCTTCACTATTTAAACCATTTTTCATAGTTTTTCTTCATATTCAAGTAAGAAAACATCTAAGAAAAAGAGCTAAACATGTTTTCTCTCTACCTTATCAAGTTCTAAAATTGAATCAAGTTTTTGGATTAAAAATCAATTGAGTTTATCTTTGATTGTTTGAGATTTCATCTCAAACCAGTGGTATTGTATTTTTCAACCCTTTTGTATTTCTATTTCTTTATTTGAGATTTCTACAAATTTGGAAATATGTATAGGTTTAGAAAAGCCTGTTTTAATTCTTCTAGGTTAGCAAGAAGCCTGTGTAATTTCTTGTGTTTGATGTAAACTGACATTTCAAGAGCCTAGTAAATCCTGATAGTTTTTGTTTCAATTGAAGAGATCTTTTGGTTGAGAAAGATCTAGCGGAGTAGACTTGAATTATGATTTCAATTCAAGTTGAACCACTTTAAAAATTTGCATCTTCAACTTCTTTTTCTGCATTTATATCTTATTATTCTTGCTACTACATTTATTGTTTATCAATCTGCTACATATCTTATAAGAAAAATTAATATTAGACAAAGGTGTATATAAATTCTCCAATGGAAAAAGGGTAAGATCTGTTTATATTCCACATTTTAATCTTTTACTATGACCATCACCTAAGAAAGGAAAGAAGAAGAAGTCTAAGGCTAAGGCTAAGAAACCTAGAAAAGATATACAAAAGAAGAGCAAAGAGAAGGCTCCCAAAGGCATTTACTACCATTATAGATTAGAAGGCCATTGAAGACAAAATTGTAAAGCTTATCTCAATATCATGAAGCAAAAGAAGCTTAAAGAAACTTTTAATATAGGTAAAAATGTTCTTGTGATAGAATAAGTAACCAAAGTTTGTCGCATCCATCCATCTATCCTATCTTTGGCATTGTAGACTTGGTCATATTAATGAAACTAGAATCACAAAGTTATATAAAAATGGATACTTAGATCTATTTGAATACAAATCATATGAAACTTATGAATCATGTTTCACTGGGAAAATGTCTAAGAAACCCTTTACTGGAAAGGGCAAAAGTGCCAAAGAAATGCTAGAATTGATATATAGTGATGTACGTGGTCAAATGATCACTCTAGCAAAAGGTGCATTTTCTTACCTAATCACCTCTATTGATGACTATTCTAGGTATTGATACATGTATTTAATGAAATATAAGTTTGAAACCTTTGAAACATTCAAAGAATTCAAAAGTAAATTAGAAAAACAAACTAGAAAAAGTAGCAAAACACTTATATCTAATTAAGGTAAAGAATACTTAAGCCAAAAATTCATGGATTATTTGAAAGAGTTTAGGATTCTATCATAATAAACTCCACCTGTAATGCCATAAATCAATGGTGTTTAAAAAAGGAGAAATTGTACTTTGCTTGGCATGGTATGGTCCATGATAAACTTTGCAAGTTTACCAATCTCTTTCCGGGGTTATAGTTTAGAAACTATTGCACACATCCTTAACTGTTTCCCATCAAAGTCTATTGATAAGACACCATACAAGCTATAATTTGGGAAGAAACCAAATCTTTCACACATGAAGATTTAGGGATGTTCTACTTATGTGAAGTGGATCATCACAAACAACCTAGTATCTAAGAGTGATAAATGCTTATTTGTTAGATACCCTAAGAAAATATAAAGTTACTACTTTTACTACCCTGTTAAGCAAAAGGTGTTTGTCTCAACAAATACTAACTTCCTGGAAAAGGAGTTTACCCTTAAAAAGGCTAGTAGGGGTAAAGTAGAACTTGAAAAGGCTTAAGAACCACAAAATAATATAGATCACATAGTTGAGGATAAGCTTGATCTAGTATCTCAAAAGATTGAGATAAGTAATCAAGCTCAAAATACACCTGTACTCCAGAATTTAGTAAGGAACATCATGAACGTAAAAAATATGGTTCTCTCCTCAGATAAAAGAACAATTTAACAATTGTTCAAGACAATGAACCTACTAGTTACTAGTAAGTAATGTCATATATTGATTCCTTAAAGTGACAAGAAGCCATGAAATCTGAAATGGATTCAATGCATGAAAACCTAGTGTGGAACTTGGTCACAGCACCCAAAGGAATAAGACCCATTGAGTGTAAGTAGGTCCTTAAGAGAAAGACAGATGCAGTTAGTGAAGTACAAACCTAAGCTAAGTTAGTGGCAAAAGGATATAAGTAAGTACAAGGTATTGACTATGAAGAACCTTTTCTCTAGTTGCTATATTAAAGTCCATCAAGATTTTACTTATAATAGCTATATACCATGACTATGAGATTTAGTAAATGGATATCAAAATAGCTTTCCTTGATAGAAACCTGAAAAAGGATGTATATATGATACAATCTGAGGACTTTGTCTCTAAGACTAAACCCCATAAGGTATGCAACCTATAAAGGTCCATATATGGATTAAAGCAAGCTCCACGAAGTTAGAACATCCATTTTGACAAAGCAATCAAATCGTTTAACTTCATCAATAATGTTGATGAACCATGTGTAAACAAAAAAGTCAGTGGGAGTGTAGTCATCTTCCTATTATTGTATGTAGATGATATATTGCTTATAGGAAATGACATTCTCATGTTACAATCTGTCAAGTTGTAGATGTCTAAAACATTTTCCATGAAGAATTTAGGAAAAGCAAGCTACATTCTGAGTATGAAGATCAATAGAGATAAATCTAAAGGTTGCATGGCCTTTCCTAATCCATGTACATAGACAGAGTGCTAAAAAGGTTTATCATAGATGGGTCTAAGAAAGTGTTCTTACCCATGTCTCAGTGTTCACCTATCTAAGAAACAATTTTCTAATACCAAAGATGAATGGAAACACATGAATGAAATTCTCTATGCATTGATAATAAGATTAATCATGTATGCTATGCTATCTACATAGCTAGATGTCTTCTATACACTAAGTGTCACTAACATATATCAGACCAATCCAAATGAAAGTTACTGCAATGCAGTCAAGACTATCCTTAAGTACTTGAGAAGAACAAAAGATATATTTTTGATATATAGAGGATACCCTAATTTGAGAATAAAAGGTTACACAGATGCAAGTTTTTAGTCAGATGAAGATGATTACAAATCATAGTCAGGATTTGTGTTCACTCTTAATGAAGGTGCAGTATGTTGGAAAAGTTCTAAACACAATAACACAGTAGATTCTACAACCAAAATTGCTTACCTTGCTGCTTTAGAAGTAATAAAGGAAGTTGTTTGGATAAAGAAGTTCATCACTAAACTAGGGGTAGTTCCCGACATTGTTAATCTAATATAAATCTATTGTGAATGGAGCCATAGCATAAGCTAAGAAACCAAGGTCTCATTAAAGATCCAAACATGTCATGAAGCATTATCATTTGATTAGAGAGATCACAAAGCACAATGAAATAAGAATAGAATGGATTCTCACATATGACAATGCAATTGATCCACTCACGAAGCATTTGTCCCAACAGAAGCTTGATCATCTTTTAGAAAGAATTGGGATTAGATGCAAATGTGATTAACTCTAGGTCAAGTGGGAGATTGTTAGTATAGTTGCTCTGAAGACAATCAATTGTAATGGCATAGAAATTACAAATCTCAGTATATTTAATAAACAAGATGTTTTAGCCTCTTTATCAATTTAGTTTTAATATATGTTTTGATATATGTATCTATATTGGATAAAGTCCTTGAAATATGATTATGTATAAATTAATTACAATTGGGATTTAATTATGAGATATTATATATATAATTATATTTATAAATATCCATGGTTGTTTAATTATTGAGAAAATAGGATATCAATAATTCATAGGTAAAACAAGAAATATGCTGATACACTATAGATACATTGATTTCTAGACGAGACATATGGGTATATGTTATCAAAAAATGATTGGATTGACCCACCATGAGAGATCACATAAAATGTTACCATGCATTGATTGACTTCTTATGTGAAAGGTGATGTAAGTGATGCTTGGACTTGAGATCAACACAATATCTTATTTATGGAGTTGTGTCCTTTGGTTTTCTTTTAGGATTGTACTCTTAAAAAGTATATATCAATAGTTGTTGGGTGCATCATGAAATACATGAAGGTAGGATTGATTAAGAAAGGATTCATCCTCCTTGGTAATAAGGAAAAATATTAAAAAAAAATATTTTGACACTTGTACTATGATCAAAATCATAGGCCAATGTATTAATATATAATAGAAGGAGTTTTATGTATAATATTGTGAGATGGCGCATAGTTAGATATGCACCTATAATTGGATGTTCAAATTAGGGGTGAAACTTAAATCATACCCTAAGTCCATTTTGAATGTCTAGCAAAGAAAGGATTGAATTACAAACTAACACCTTGTCATAAAAGGTTTTAATTTCTACAAATCTATTCCTAGCATTTGGGTGGTCATGATGTTTTGCTAGAAATCAATCATGATTTATGAAATTATTTGAACAATTTAGAAAAATTGTGTTTGAATTAAAAATATTTTTAATTCAATTGAGCTTGATCAAGCTCGTAAACAAATTCATTACTAACATGTATGAAAACCTAATGACTTACACACAACAGAATCTCTTCGTTCCAAAGTCAAAGGAAAAGTTACAGTGCAAAATGTTTTGAATTCAAGTGTTGAATTAGTGAACATCTTGGAAATTCAAAATGATTAATTAAGTGTTCTAATTTAATTAGAAGTGTTAATTATTCAATGATTTAATAATTCTAATACAGATTACAATTATTAAATAGTAGCAAAATTTCAATGTTTATATTTAAATGTTATAAGAACATTTCTATTAACTTTGGAAGAGATCATAAGTAGAGGAATAGTTTTCCACTTAAAAAGTTATTTTAATTAATTAAAACACTTTGAGAATTATTACATGAGAGAGTTTATGAGTTTGGACCCATAGTTTAAGCTTACTGGACACAAAAGAGGGTGCATGAGTATTAATGAGTTTAGACTCATTAAGGAGTATGGATTCCTTAGGCCAAACAAGCAACACACAATCCTAGAGTATCAACCCTAACCGTCCAACCCATCAACTTAGTGAAATGGATGGCACAAGCGAGGGAAAACCCTAGCTTGTGCATCGTCCATACTTTCCTTCACTCTTATGCTTCAATCTCTCTTATTGTGTGCACAAAATACTCTCTAAGTTAATCCTTCTTCTCATCTCCTCTTTGTATTCAAACATCAACTCTGGCTAAGTGAATTCATGATCTCTTTGAGAGCTAACACCTATTAGCATAAGTGGTTGATTTTCCACTCTACAAATTGTATGAAATTTTATGTAAGCTTTGAATCGAATTGGTTTATGTGGATCACTATTAGTCTTAGGGATCAAATCTGTAGAAGTTGCCCAAAGACAATCCAAAGAACTTGATCATATGACTTTTAGAGAATCAATCGAATTACTTGAAGATTAAATTCAAATTTGAAGATCGGGGATTCCAAGAAAAACTCTTAAGAAGATATAATTCAGATCAGTACTTTTAAGTTATTTGAATTACATAATATTTTGATGAATTAATTTGTAAACAATTGTATGAAACAAAAGTAACATGCAAAATTTTTAGCATCTTTAAGCAAATTAAAGAAAGTAACATGTTGTCAGCTGACCAAGACATGAAATGAGTGATGTCCAAAGCCTAAACTTCTTTGATGTTTGACGGACATTTAATATTGATGATAGCCTAGCACTTAAAGGGATTTGCCTCTATCCCCCACTTAATATGCATGAAGATAAGAAACTTTCCTACTCTTACACCAAATGCATATTTCTTGGGATTTAGCCTCATTTGGTACCTTCTTAGGATGTCTTACATCTCTTCCATGTCTGCCTAGTGTTAGCTTATACTCTTTGATTTGATCAACATGTCGTCGGCGCATATGGTTTCATATTTCTCTCTATTTACTCTGCAAAAACCTTGTTCATCATTCTTTGGTAGGTTGCTTCTACTTTCTTAAGGCCAAATGACATCACTCTATAGTAGTATACCTCTTGATCACTTATGAATGTAATCTTGTCTTCATCCTTATGGTGCATTCTTAGCTAATTACATCCTATGAATGCATCTTCAAATTTGGAGGCACTATTAACTAGCTAGTTGATATTTGGTAATGGATAAGAGTCTTTTAGACATATCTTTTTAAAGTCCATGAAATCAATACACATTCTCTACCCTCCATTGGCCTTCTTGACAAAGACCACATTTGCCAGCCACGTTGTGTGCGAAACTTCACAAATAAAACTGGCCTTCAATAGCTATCGACCAACAGGTTAATATTTGGCAATAGATAAGAGTCTTTCAGACATGTCCTATTAAGGTTTATGAAATCGGCACACATTTTGCACCCTTTATGGCCTTTTTGATAAGGATTGCATTTGCCAGCAACATTATGTGTGGGACTTCGCAAATGAAACTAGCCTTCAATAGTTTTTCTACTTCTTCCTTTATAACCTTTTGTCACTCAAATCCATGGTTCTTTTTCTTTTGCTACACAACTTTTATGCTAAGGTCGACCGGTAGCTTATGGCATTCTATGTTTAGATCGATCCCTAGCATGTCTATGAGTACCTAAGGAAAAATCTCAATATGCTCCTTAAGTAACTTAATCACCCAGGCTTTATCATCCGCTAAGACATATACTCTAATTCTTATTATTTCCTTGTCATTTTCACTAAAGATATGAACTTCTTCAAAATCTAACCTTGGTTCTAGTCGATGCATATTGTCTTCCCTAATAGCAAACAAGGTTGAGTCTACCATCTGGCATTCATTACCAAGCAGATTGATGATCACCTATTTTGTTCTACGTATATTCTCTTTGCTTTTTGCCAAGCTAGCCATATAACATTTGCAAGCCATTTATTGGTTGGCTTGGATTTTTCCTATTCCTCTTACAGCAAAACTAATTAGAATATCTTTATAAGTTTTGTACATACTCTTTGAAATTTTAAGAGCGTGAGCAGCATGCAAATATAGAATATCAATGGAACATCCCTAATTGACAAGTATTTGTTTGACTATGAAATTGCAGATCAGCTTCAGGATTACCATTGGGTCATAAAAGTCTCAATTAGTATCACTAAAATCTCTTTTCAAAAAGCAAATAGGCTCATAATGCTCTTTCCTCTTCTTCCCCTTGACAATCATAATGGATCAGATATGCTTTTTCCTAGTTTTTTGGAGGCTTTTCCTCTAGTGAAACCTCCTATAATTGTTTCAACTATGCCCAAAATTAGAAACTCCTCCTCTATTTATTTTCTATCCATTCAACTAGGTTGCAATGAGCAATCACGGTCCTTCACATTCTTATTTCTTAGTCATCTTATCCCCCCCTCAAAACTTCTTGTACTTGGAAAGGTGTCACCTTCATAACAATACCTCCATCTTATTCTTTAACATGGCATAATCATCAGTTTTATAATCATAATCATGGTGAAACTTGCAATACTTAGACTTATTTGACAAAAGAAATTTTCTTCATTTTTATGGTGAGAACTTAATCAACTCCATTACTCAAACATCTTGGACGATGTGATTGATTGGTGTATCAACAAATCATAATTCATAATTGTTATATCGTCCACAGAGTAGCATTTGCTCACATTCATGTCCCTTATCCCTGGATTGCACACTTTCTGTTTGACTCTGCTCCACCTATCTCCAAAAAAGGTCTACCTCTTCAACATTTATATACTTTTCGAACCAAGCTAAAAGTTTAGAAGGGGATAACATTGGGCATTTTGCCAAGAACAAAGAGAAATGCCACACCAGAGTTAATATGATGCACCACTACTCCTTTGTTGAGGTCTTTGATTTTCAAAGCCAAAGTGTTGAAACAAGTGAAATACTCTTTCAACTCTCAGATCATCTTTGATAGAAGTTAACTAAAGTAGCTGATGTCTTCTTAGATGCTTGACTAGTTACAAAGTGAGTAGAAAATGCCTTAATTAACTGTTAAAACTATTGATCGACTAATAGGGCAATGTTGTAAACCACTATAATCTAGCTTTCTTTAGAATGGTGGAGAAAGCACAACACATGATAGCATGTAGAGCTCTGGCTAATAGCATGAATGCCTGGAATGCCTTTAAGAGTTCTTCTGGATCTGTCATTCCATCAAAACACTCGATGTGAGTTAGCAGTTTGAAATAGTTAGGCAATGGAATGGCCATCATTGGCAAGGAGAAACGGTGACTATTTTCATGGCAAAAGGAAGCTTGTTTAAAACTTCAGAGTAAGATCAATGGTTAGACTCAATGGAATATATGGCTCATAAGTGTGATCAGTGGGGTTCTGTTGATGATGGCAAAGATCATTTGGGTTTGGTGGAACTTTATTAGTGATTTGTGGGAGTTACATTTATGGATTGTGATTCTGAAGATTTTGCATTTGAAAATGCTAATGGTTCTGTATCAGATTAGCGATAGCGTTCATCAGATTGAAGATGATTGGGTTTACAGTTTGCTCAGGCTAAATTATGTTTTGGAGTGGCTAATGGATTTGCCATGGCTTTGTAAGGTAGATAAAGTTGAAGATGAGGGAAGAAAGTGACTGGAATTTGACCTGAGATAGGGTTAGTTTCTATAAGAATAGGAGTTAACAAAAAAAGAGATGGTGGAGGGAGAACAGGTTGAGCCTATGCACAATAAAAAGCTTCCAACTCCTTCTATAGCTAATGGAATTACTCAGCTAAAGTGTCATGCTCAAGTTTAGTAGTAATTCTTTGAGCTTCCTCTATCATTTAATCTCAATGGTGCTTATTTCGCTCCCTTTCATGATGATGACACTCCTCCAATGGCAATGAAGTGTGAGTAGAGAAAAAGTGAGAATATCATGAGATCTTAGTGGTTAGGAAAAGCATAAATGACACCCAATGAGACTCTCCTAATAGAACCAGTCAGAGATGACAGGTGATGCAAGATGGCAAAGTGACCTACATAAAGAACAAGGTCAACAGTGCACAAAAGAAGTGGTCTGCTAAACACACTTAGACACTCAAGTTAGTTCTAAAGGTAAAGTTTCAGTAAGTAAAAAATAAGAGTGTCCATTGGTGATTTACCTAGTGGCCTCTTATAGTGTCCGTTGGTGATTTACTTAGTGACCTTTTTTATGGATTTTGGTCACTTAACTAGTTTACTGGCTAGTCAACTAGCCACAGTCCAAGCGAGTTCATTTTGGACTATGTCAATAGGCTTGGGAAGATATCTTAGCAAAGGGAAAGCTACCTCAAAAGTAACATATTATTATTAAAAATAGAGACTATGTTGTTTCAAACTTTTGAATATTGAGATTATTATCTTTCTTGGTGTAGTAAATCAATAATGACCTTGATAAGTCTGCAACACTAAAATATGATCCCTCGTATTAAAATCCATCTGTTTGGAGTTAGTAGCTTTCACAGGTTCAGTGCAGATAACATAGGTATGATTTTTGCTCTTTTTAACTTATTTTTTTATTTCTCTTGCTTTGAATTAGAGGTCACAATTTTTTGATACAATATAAACACCAAATACTTTACATAGGTTTGGGTTGAGCTTATATGGGTTTAGGTTGTAAATGGGTTAATCTACTTAATATAAATAATAAATGGGCCAGGTTAAGGTTGGTTCAATACAAAATGGGTTGACATGCCTAGAGAGAAAAGGTAAAGGACTATGTACAAGGCATATCGAACAATTTCTTTCCATAAAAAAATTACATGTAAATAAAAATTTTCAAAACTTAGGGGCCATGGCCCCCTAAGCTATATAAGACATCAACCCTAGACACATCAACCCATTTAACAATTTATACTATAATTTTAAAAATTTGTTAATTGAAATTATTAAACATGTTCAATAGGTTGGCTCGTGTCAACACATTTTATAAATGGGTTGGCTTGACACAATTATTACTCAACTTGGGTTTGGGATGAAATTATCTAGGGGCTTAATTACTCCTTTGACATGATATAAACCCAACACATGAATCTAAATTGTCATTTGAATAGTTCATTAACAAAAAGCAGTGGAAGTTTGCCCGACATCTATACAAGTAAGTTAAATACCAGTTTTAAGGTAGTTTTTTGTGTATTTTTCTATTTCACAAAAGGATAGTAAACTTTAGTTAGTGGAAAAGGATACCAAACACCCATCTAGACCACTAAAATATGACGGGCTCAATTCTTTGCCATTCAAAGTCATTACAGTCTAAAGTCATTAGCCATGCCTATTGCCAATGAACCTAAGGGTGTGAATGTGATTAATGTCCCAAAGGAACACCGAATCCACATATGGGGTTGTAGCACATTGTTGAAAGATTCTCTAGACATGAACATTAGAAGAAGCAAAACAGTACAGTTGCAATGCAGAAGCTACAAGATCTACAGAAAACTACAAATTCTAGCCAATAAAGGAGTTTGTTTATTCTTATATGTCCTTTATTTGAGAAAAACCTAGTTAAGAACAACCACCATTAAGCTATATCATCACTCTGCATTCCATATAAGTGGATGCTTTCTAGCAAGCATCTTGGCTTCAAAGATTAAAATACAATCTTTAGTTGCCATGAATGAAAAAAGAACAAGAGAAGGAGCAAGATTGGATCCAAGAAAGGCAACCATAAAGATGGTCTTTCTACAGCAAGTATATTCCTGATCTACTTTATTAATCATGTGAAAGGCAATTTCAAGATTAGGCACCTTATTTTGAAATCAAACCCTATTTCTACAATTCAAGATGCAATAAAGAGTAATAGCCATATGGCAAATGAGTTAGTGATGTGCCTCTAATTAATGAATACCATGATGAAAGCATGTCTTAAACCACTGAACAACATCTTAGGGATGGATGTGCTCAATTCTAATTATCATTTTGGACCCAAACTAGACCACTTTTTGGCAAAATTGCATTATAAAAACAAGTAAGTAACATCTTTCCTCATCTTGCTAACAAAGATAACACATTAAAAGGACTAATATATGACTTTTATTTAAAAAATTAGCAGTAGGAAGATAATGAAGACATAGTTTCCATAGGAAACTTAGCACTCTGTATGGTAAAGGTAATTTCAAAATGCTAGACCAAGGAAATTCTTATTGGTTGTTGTTGATTTTCTACTTTAGTATTAGTTGATAGCCTTGTCTCACAGAATAGGAGCCAGAGGCTGATTTGTCCAAGCTATCTAGTCTCATGCCCCTATCATAGAAATCAGGATACTTTGAATAATTACAGCTATATAAAGAGAATACATACATTAAAGTTGATGTGAATGTTAGGTGCCAATTGGATTATTGATAAGATCACCAACTGTGTCATAATTTTGAGTGAGAGGGCTAGTACTTGGTCACCATGAAGAGCTTCTTAGTTTAATTTTAATGCCATCCCCTACTTGCCACTATAGTCTATTGGCTAAAATAGTATCATCCTCTACCACTCCTTTCTAACACCAGGATCCATTGGAATGAAGCCTCTAAATTTGTTTTGCATCCTTTTTTCCCATACTTTGTGATAACTCTTTAAGCTAATAAAGAAATAGGTCTACTTAAAAATTGCCATGTCTACTTTGATAAAAGTGCCCTATTAAAAGAATGCACATGAATTAAGCTAAGACTTCCTTCATCTCTTAGTAGCACTAATTGATTTTTTCACAATGGGTGAAATCAATGCTTATCTGCATTCAAACCCCACCAAAATTGATTAATAATGTTTCCAACTGGTAGATGACCTTCTTAGAGAGAAGGACTGTGGACATCTGATAAGTTGGTATGGTTTAAAGGACACTCTTGCAAAGGGTCAGCCCTCTGACCTATGACAATAGTCTAGATTTCCAACCTTTGAACTTTTCAATCAATTTATGGACCAGTTCAAATATAATGAGTTTTTTTTTTATCTATACTAAGGCTAATGTATGAACCTAGATACTTGCCTAGTTTGAACTTTCACCCATAAATAACCCCCTAGAAACTTGCAAAACATTCTAGGGGTATTAAGGTTAAAATAATAGTAAATTTAGCTTATTCATATATAAGCCAGACATAGAAGCAAATTAATCTAAGATCTTAGAAATATTAGCACAACTTTCTAAATTAGCCTTAAAAAATAATAGAAGATCATCAATATAAAAAAGGTGATTCAACCTAGGGGCATTTTTGCATGTTGTAATACCAATAACTTGTTATTGATTTTTAGCTCTAGTAAGCATTGAAGACAACACATTTTTACATACAATAAAGGTATAAAGGGAGAATGGATCTCATTGCCTCAAACCCCTCCTGGGTTGAAAAGATGAGGAAGTTTTCCTGTTTATAATTTCCTTATAGGTGACAATTGTAATGCATTACATTATAATTGTAATATAAAGGTCTGCAAACTTCATCTTGTGAAAGACTATTACAATAAACTCCTAGGATAAACTATTATAAGCTTTTGTAAAGTCCATTTTCAAAGTTGCCTAATAAGTGTATTTGCTTTTACATTTATTCATGTATTGTACCAACTCAGTAGCTAATAATATATTGTTTGTAATGTTTTGTCCTTTAATGAATGCATTTTGATAAGGTGAGATTGTATCCTTTAGAATATGCTACAATCAAAGCATTAGTGTCTTGGAAATAAATTTATAAAGCACATTACATAACCTAATTGGTCTGTAATGTGTAAAATTTAATTAAGTCTTACCTTTGGGAATAAAAGCTATAAGGGTCTAATTAAGTTTCTTAAGTAAGAACCCGTATGGTAGATATAAGGATATCATTCCTAGAATATCATCCCCTACAATGCCCTAGTAGGCTTGGTAAAATCTAATAGAGAAACCATATGAACCAAGAACTTTATCAAGTGATGCACTGAATATTGCTTTTTGTATCTCCTGTGGAGTTAAAAGGTTGCCTTAGAATTTCTAGATGGGCTTCTGATAAGGTGGGAATGCGCAAGTCACACTAAGAGACCAATTTTCATTAAAGCAACTCTCAACATAAGTATTCGTAAAGTAATCCACTGCAATCTTATAGATCTCTTATGAATCTTCTACCCATCCTCTTTAGTCAATTTGGATTTTTTGAATTCATTATTTAGCTCTCCTATTATAACCAGAGTGTGAAAACAAGCTAGAGTTGTCTAGCTTTCTAGCCCACATAATTTGCTCGTAATGGATAAAATACTCCAGAATTTCTCTACATTATGTCTTACTCTGTGTGTTATGAAATTGAGGATTTGTTTGCATTGCCTAAAGTTGGTCCTCAAGGAACATGATATGAAGATGTAATTGTCCAAAGGTCTCTCTATCCCAATCCCTAATTCTTATTTTTGTATTTTAAGTTTGTTTGGGAGTTGAAAAGTTTTTGAGTTCCAAGAAGATTTTATAATTTGAAAATAGGATTGGTACATAGTCTATAGTGCTTGAAATTGAAAGGTATATTTTTTAAGTGGTTGTTATCTATAAGTGGATAGTACTAATGAGGCATAATCTAAAGCATAAATAGTAAGGCTTTAGACCATTTAAAGAAAGAGAAAAGCCACTAATCATTACATAAAACATGGTCTAGTCTTTCCATTACATAGTCACTTCCCACCTTATTATTTGTCCAAGTAATCAAACCCTTTTGTGGACCACATTCAAAAACAATAGTTTGAAACTCCTAAGCTCCTAGTAGTAAGACATCGGTACTAAATTTGTCAATAGCATAGAGAACTTGGTTGGAATCTCTTGTTAAGAGCCAAGGCAGATATGAAGAATCCTTATTTTGGCTACCAGTCTATTGCATAAAGTCCCACGATATATGTCGATGCACAAGTTAAGGTGGGTGATAAACTCTAGTAAACATAATCTGATGCAAATTTTGGCTTCCTACCAAAACATAGATTCAATGTTTTGTTATATGGATAAGCTTCACTTGTAAATTGATGGTCCATGCTAATCAAATACCACCACTATGTCCTTGAGGGTTTTCCCCTATGATGTCAACAAAATATAAATTTAACAAAAATTTGTGGTTGAAACACCTTCCTACGAGGTCTTTACAAGAAACAAAATGTCTAGTTTATATTTCCCCACAAGCTACTTAAGTCTTTGAATTGTAAAAGGGTAGCCCAACCCTTGATAGTTCCAAAAAATGAAATTCATTTGATCATGGGAAGTTGTTATGGGACAACTTGCCCAAACCCTAGCATAAGAGTGTTAAACTTGCCAATAATACTCATCATAATGTCAGACATTTCATCCCCATCCTCTTAAATGCTTATCTAGACAATTTGGTCCTCCTCCAGGAAGATGATGATAGGGCTTGATTGATCAATCACAGCATTACTATAAAATGGGGTATCACTATTAATCTCCTCAGTTACCACTTTTTATCTCTTCTGAAAAGAGAATTCTGATTCATATTTCCTCTTGTGAGGTATCTCCTCAATAACACCATTTCCAATACTAGACTCTAGCTTTTGTAACATATAGGTGTAGTCAAGATGTTGCAAGAGTTTAATGGCAAAGTACTAATTTAATGGATTAAGAAGAAAGGGACCAGCTATAAAGAGGGTATGGATTAATGAATTGTTCACTACTGTTGTCTGAGATGTAGAATGAGCCTAAGTTTGAACTAGTTCCCATATTGTCATTCCTAAACCTTGATATGCCATAATCAAAGCCAAAATGTAGCCTAGTGGTAAAACTTGATGAAACCATTCAGTTAGCATGTGGTTGACAGATTGATCACTTGAGTGATGGTCTTAGTTGGCAATAGGTCCTAACTCCCTACCCACATGTTTTGGTAGATGTTCTACTTCAATGTGTGCTAAATCATAAGCAATATTTTTCACACTAAAACCCACCTAAAGTTGAAGTCAACACTAAACATGAATGATTGTTGTCTAAGTTAAGTTGCATGACTAGAATCAACTTCATCTATCTGTGTTACCACTCTCCCATTAGTTTCCATTTGTTGGCCATCTAGTAAAATGATCTCCCTTCTGTTGCATGCCAATCCAACATCCACTTCTAAGTTCAATTTTGCTTGTGACAAATCCAGATTATGTGGTATGGCCCTAGATTGCAAGGGATCATGAAAAAGTTTAGGCATTTGTTGGCCTTGTTCTTGGAATGCTCCACCTATGTCTAAGGAAAGATTGTCCTCAAAACTAAAATCATCTTCAAAAGGATAATCAGAAGGAAGTGGGGGAGATAGAGGGTCCTCATCTGGGCTTTAATCTTGCTAAAAAATAAATTGAATGTGAGTAAAATCTGCTTGCTAAACATCAAAGGAAAAATAGTGATACCCACTATCATGATAACACAATCTGATAGAATAAGTGCTTCTAGATGGATGAGTTGCAAACACCTAGGCACCACTAACAAAATGATAATATCCTAAATCAACACCCATCCCCATATTATATAAACTCTGGATTCTATCAAATTGTTGTTGCATGAATGTAACAATTTATATTTGTCTAAGTACGATCACTGTATTATGACCAATCTTCTCACATGAAAAATAAAGCCGAAACACCCTTTCATATTTCACTTGTATCCATACCCAACTATCATCATCTAATATCAGCATAAAGCCTAAAAATAAAGGGTCATGAAAACCAACAAGTACTATAAGTCTCATAAAAATGCAAATTTTGAGGGTAATCAGTAGGCCAATCTAACCATTGAACCCAAATACTTAGCAAAATTAACTATTTGATACTCTAATGGCAAGCCTCAAAGTTGAATCCACACCGGTATGGCAGGAACATGAAAATGGCCAAGTCTAGTGTTAGGTCTCTAGATATCAAACACCTCTAATACCTGTTGGATTGCCCAAGGGCAATTAGCAAAAACATAATCTCTATCATCATCATTGGTAAAGTAAAAAACATAAAATTTACCTTCTTTACCAATTACTTGAAAAGGGTCTCTAAGATGCCATGCAACATACAAAATAGCTTTCATTTGTCTAACTAAAAAGGTTTTGTCATCGACCAAGAATCCTATTAAGCAATGTTCCCATCTAGCTCGGTTCTCCTACAAGGTAGTAGGATTTGGGTGAACTATAGGTCCTCCTTGGGCCTTCGAGTAATGCTCATTTTTCATGTCACTCTTAAACTGATCAAGGATATCTTCAAAGTCCAAACTACTTTCAAATTAACCTATCTCCCTGTATCTTGACATTGTGAAAGATAGGAGAAAAGGCAGCAGCTTAAGATAGAAGGTAGAGTGTACGTGTAGTTTAGTGTACTTTGTATTAAAATTGCATACTTGTGGATATGCAAACCATCAATGAAAGGAAAAGTAAATTGATACTTTGTCGATGCTAGAGGCTTATGTTGGAAAGTCATAGAACAATCCTAGAATCAGAAGATCCATACTCAAAAAGTAATATTTTGAAAATCATAAAAGGAATGAAACATTTATTGTTGAAGCTATACTCAGACTGCTAGATTGAGATAGGCAAGAATTGAAGTTCTCACTAAGAGAAAACAGGCTCAGAGATAGTTTCTCTTATATCATGTAACATCTCGAAATTTCTAAACTTTATTTAGAACTAAAATAGCTTTTCGAAAGAATCCAAAAAGAGGAATTCAAAATTTTTTAAGAATTTTGAAACTATAAATTTGGAGTTATGAGAGACCAAAAATAGTAGAAATTGATTATATGAATTTTAGAAAATCCTTTCAAGATCAAAGAGTTTATCAAAAATTTTCAAGGAACAAAATTTGTAATTTTGAAATTCTATTAATGAAAAACTTCAAAAAATTTTGAAACAAGGGTTATGGATATCAAATGAGCATAAAAATATAGTAATTATGAAGGTGTTTAATTTAACTAATCTATATTAAAATTTTATGATTTTTGAAAATTTATAAATGTGTTAAATTTGAGCTCAAAATGGAAGAAAGGAGAAAAAAAATTATTCAAAAGAAAAATGGTCAACTTGTAAATAGTGAGGAGTTGACTTAATTTTTTCCAAAATGCCCTCCCTTAGCAAGTTGCCCTCTCCTCTTAAACGATCCCAACACACACACAACCCATGCAAACTTCATTTCATCTTCTCTTTCAAGCCTCTACTTTCTCTCTCTCCAGGTGAGCTCTTAATCTTGCTTATTATTTTCTCATATTTTTTCTGCAGAATCCTCTCGTCTTCCTCTTCATTTCTACATCAAAATCATATTGATTCATTGAATATAACTTGAGATATGAATTTTTTAAGCTTTCTATCACTATTCATGGTATTATTCAACCCATGAATTAAACCATATTTTCTAATGTTTTGAAGCTCAAAATTTGTTAGATATTGCTTTATTCATGATGTAAGAATCATAATTTAATCATATACAATTTGTTAACAAGAGAAATCTATGGAAAAAGGATTAGAAGCCAATAGCTCTTATTTTTATTTTGAAGAGCATAGAAGATTTTGATGAAATAGTTGCAGTTTCTTATCTTCAAGTTGTTAATGTGAGTGATACTTACCATTCTTATGAATTATGACATGTTTCATGCTTAAGATCTATTCATTTGTGGTGCAAGTTAGAAAAAATGGGTTTTGTGATGATATGATGAAACTTGATGATTAAGTGGATTGTTGAGATGCTAATGAGTATGATCTTGAAATAGTTGAGTTTGCATTTATTTATGCTTCCAAAAACATAGGATAATAAGATCCTATAATGTGTTTGTGTTGGAAATGAGTTCCCCTATTTTTCTGCTATTAATATGCAAAATCTACAAGTGTGAGTTGAATTGCACCATTTTGAACTGAAGCCACAATCATGCTTGTAGTAACCCAGTAGTTTTTCTTGACCAATTTGAATCAACCAACCCTACTCTGTTTTTTTATTCGAATCGCATTTGAAATCAAACTTTCCAAAAGTTTTCAAAATTTAGCAAGCAAACTCACAGTTCATGATCACAAGTGTTTTCTTCTCTTTCTTATTCATTCAATTTGAGTCATTTGAATGATAGCAAAATTCAGCATGTTATGAATAAAATGAATTAGCAGAATTGAGATACAAACTGGTGATTATCAATGAAAGGATTAATATTCACGCCGGTTATATTCAGGATTTTTGGTCATGACATATCATTTGACTATAATTTTATGTGTTGGTTGAAGTTAAGTGCTGTAATATATCAATCTTAAAATTTTGGTTACTTGTACAAAATTATGCCATCTATTTGCTGTGGAGACTGGGATTTGACCTCTGGCATTGATGTGTTGGCAAGCTTCATGCTTCCAATTTTAGTTTCATTTATAATCAGACTCTCTTTTTTTTTTCCTATTACAGAAAGGAACAAATTAATTGCAAAGAAATCGTCACAAATATATGACAACTTTTCCTTATAAAGCATCCCTTAATTTCAGGAAGTCCTTTTTGTCAGAATTTTCCATGGTTAATCATTTAGTTGATATTGTGTCATTGTCAGTTCACTTTTTTTGGGTCTTCCAGATTGCACCCTTTGGAACTTGAATTGAAGGCCTAAAATGCTTCTAGTTGAAAGTGATATCGTCATTCTTGCCATTACTTGAGTTGAGCACTCATCAAGTTTTCACTTTTATATTTAATCATTCATCTCATTAGGCTAAGATAAATACTAATCCGAAGGCAAATTTCTTCTGTTTTTGTTACAATCTGATCTATAGAAGCTTTTTCCGACAGAACTTTGTTTAATATTTTGAAAACTAAGTTTGCCATGTAGGATGTCAAAGTTCTAGATTTTCTGAATGGAGCAATTGCCATTGGTGATTACAAAGATGAAACTTTATCAACAACTACGATTACTTTTCTAACCAATAAAATAAGATAACATGCAACTTCTCTTCACTTAACCTGTTCTCTCTCTCTCTCTCTATACATATATATATATATAAATATATATATATGGTGGCTTTCACTTTGATACTTCAGTATAAGAAACATAAAGAGACAACATGAGGGGGAAAAAACGCACCTTGTAATACATGGTTAAATTGAACAATTTTATCCTGTTCATCAAGTAAAAGAATTTTTTAATTTAAAAGGAAAAAAAAAGATAAATACAATATCTAAATATATATATATTTTTTTTACAAAAGACCTAATTTCATCTGTCCCATTATGCATTATGTTAATCTTTCACTATCTTGAAGACTTTCTTGACGAGCAATAACTAATAACTTCATTTATTAATATTTTCAAGAAGTTTCATTTTCAAGTCTGAAAGTTCACAGACGATAACTTTATTTATCAATTTTTTTGACAGTTTCACTTTGTACAACTAAAATTTATAATTATTGACATTTCAAAGTCAAACACATTAATTCACTGCTGAAGTTTTGGAAGGAATTGGAGTTGGCCACCATGGAAGCACAATTGGCATTATTGGATAAAACCTCAATGGGAGGCCATTGTATTTGGTTGCTTTGTAGTTATGAGTAATCATATTACAAGAAAGAATATGGCCACCGAATTCCAGAAACACAATATCTCTATCATGTGGATGGAAGGCCAAAACTCTTCCATAGCCTCTCTGCATTGCTTTTAACTCCTCAAAAATTGGCCCAACCATGGCAACCAAACAAAACTCATGCAACAATTTCCATGTTTCTTCTCCTCTCTCACCATCACAATCTTCTAATTCCCAAACTCTTCCACTGTAGTTACGCATACTTGCTGGCTGGCTATCAAAGCTGGGGAATTCAGAAATTCGCAAATTTCCACAGGAAACTCCAAGGCATCCTCCATATGCTTCACCAAAATCACTCGGAAAATCAATGACAGAAGCAACTCTTTCATCTCTGTAAGGATCATATACAAGAATTCTTCCACCGTACACGAAATACAATTTCGCATTGTCAGTTACGCTTAGTGCTGTGAGAGGAAATCCGCAAGCAAACCCCTTCGGACACGATAAGACCAATTCTCTCCATTGGAATGTATCAGAAGAGAAAATGTCAACGCAAAAGGAAACTTTTATTTCAGTGAAAGCAGGAATGCGTACCACCTGAAACCTGCGCTGAGAATTGATAGAGATCATGTTTGGTTCGACTTGATAATAAGGATCACATGTAAAGCCCACAAGGGTTCCACCACTGCTGCAAGGAGTTGGAGCTTCAGGCAGCTCCAAACAATCCTTAGTTAGTGGGTTGTAGATGTAGAATTTGCATCTGCATCTGGCACGCAGTCTGCCACATAGAAGCAAACCATTTGAACAACCAAGAACACATTGCAAGACAGAATTGAACTCAGGTTTTATGTCTCCCGGTTCGAAATCGCGGCCTAAAAAACTCAAAGACAGTTGATTTTCAAGAGATTTCATCTCTAATGATGGTACCTTTGGTATGATTACTAGTGCATTATATGGATTTATGATAAAGCTTTGTTGATCTTTTTCCTCTTCTTCGACATAGCTTATATGCTGGCGAGAGAGGTACAGGCAATGGAATTTAGGATTGGAAATTAGAATGAACCATCGTTTTGAGACACACTTAGATATGAAAACTTGATGGCAAGGTAATCTACAAAAGATTTCTATTAGTAAGTCATCCAAAAGATCATTGATGCTGCAAGGTTGGGATGAAGTTGAACAATTGGATGCTGATGTTCCTTCCAACGGTTTAGAAGCCATGGCCATTAGCTTGAGTCTGGAGAAGAAAGCATAAAGGAAATAAAAGTATTTGCTCTTTGGATTTTTTCCATTGGTTGATCGAATGAATAGGGCCCTTGTGTGGCGTGTGAACAAACCAGTTGTCACCACAAGCTTTGGTTGTAAAATTTTCAGTAAAAAATAAAAAAAAAATCATTGCATGATAAAATAAGTAAAAACATAAATCAACGAATCAAATATTGACTGAACGAATATTAGATCAAATGATAAGAAATTTGTTTCTCTTTTGACTTTGATAAATTCAGTAGAAATATTAAAAAAATATATAAATTCATTGGTTCACATATATAACCATTTAAATGATCACGATATAATGTCAATGACAATTTGGGCATGTGTTGTAGTTATTTAGAGTTGACACAAGAATATAGTTGAAATTCCAAGAGTGATGGACTAAAAATTGAAGTTTGGACTCAATTGATGTAAAACAATATTCCAATATATCTAAGCTGAACATGAAATGAGGATCTTTGAGATAAGATTACGGATTCTTCTGTTGGTGATTATAATTATTTTTATGAATTTGAATTCTTCTGTTTTTCTTTTATTATTTTTGGTTATGTTTAAAGAGAAATAAACATAAAGATTTTTATGAATCCTATTGTTGACGGTGAAATTTGGTTCGTGCGGGAGACCCAAATTTCAGCCAACGAGGATAAGTTCAGGAATCCAATACCACTTCCAAAGTTCAAAAGAAGATGGGCCGAGAGGAAGAAGGGATGGAGAAATAGCGAGTTTAACGTGGTTCGGCTAAATTCGGCGGCACCGGACCCTATGTCCACAGCGGGGATTTTGTAAATGATTTTAGCAGAGTTTCTGCTTACAGAGTTTAGCCTCTCTCCTCCTTCTAACAATGCAATTCTATTTATAGAGGAAGGAGGAGTTACATGCATTTATTACAAGCTACAGTTATGTTACATCAAGCTATAAATGGAAAGGACAGTAGAAGGCTACAAACTAGCCATTGCTGAATGTAGGCTACGGGGTGGGGCCCCCTAGGTCGGCTGTAGATTTATGTCTATCTGTGTCAGTTGCTTGGTATGGCTGTGCCAAGCAAGGTGCTAGGCAACCCGAGCAGGAATTCCTAAGTCGAGGGCATCATGGGGACCTGCTGTAGCGAGCTTGGTGCTGCTGAAGTGAGGTAGCAGGCTCGAGCAGGGTGATCGACTGCCTGACAAGTTAGTCTTGCGATCTTCTTGTTAGGTCACTGCGTCGCTGCCTCGTGAGGCGAGGCTCGCTTCAAGGGGTGTACCTGAATGACCTTGCTGCATCACCGCCTCACTGCCTCGCAAGGCGAGGCTTGCTTCATAGGATGATGCCGGGACAACTTTGTTGTGCCACTTTCTGTAGGTGAAGCGAAGCTCGCTGAGTGCCATTGGCATGCCCGAGGCTACGAGCACTCGAACCAATTTTTACATATAACATAAGCCCCCCCAACTCGCAGCTCGCTCTACAGGTCAGGAGTTAAGACTTTGCAATGCCCGATCCATCAGAATCTTACTTCATGTATTTCCATCAGCTTGCAGCTAGAGCTCTCTAATGTAGATCTGTCTTGTCGAGGTCTTTCAATGAATGAAAGTTTTTTTTTCCACTATTTTCGTTTGTTGTCATTTTCCTTTGCAAACACTTCGGTTTGAACCATTTATGCGACCTGCACGTAGTTAGAAGATAACATAAGTTATAAACGGGAGCGATGTTACGCTCGGGTCGATCCTGTGACCAAATAAATGAACAGATTAGTACAAAAATTATTAAATAATGAAATAAGTTCGCATGAGAGCTGTGAATTTGATAAGTGAGCGATCTTGTGCTCGGGCTGATCTCATGGCTGAATGCGCATGAGAGCTGTGACTTAGTTGAGTTCGCATGAGAGCTACGAATTTGATAAATGAGCAATCTTGTACTCGAGTCGATCTTGTGGCCAAATGCGCATGAGAGCTATGACTTAGTTAAGTTCGCATGGGAGCTACGAAATTGATAAATGAGTGATCTTGTGCTCGGGCCGATCTTATGGCCAAATAAAAAGGGTGATCGATCTTGTGGTTAGGGCGATCTTGTGCCCAAATAAAAGGGTGGCTGATCTTGTGGCCGGGGTGATCTTGTACCCAAATAAAAGGGTGATTGATCTTATGGTCAGGGCGATCTTGTGCCCAAATAAAATAGTGGTCAATCTTATGGCCGGGGTGATCTTGTGCCCAAATAAGTGAGTGTTTTTTAGTGTCTCCACACCTCAGCGAGCCCATAGCTCAACTGGTTCCTAGCGAACCCGTAGCTCAACTGGTTAAGTGAGTTTTATTTTGATATTTTGAGCATCTCCACACCTCAGCGAGCCCGTAGCTCAACTAGTTCTCAGCGAGCCCAGAGTTTAACTGGTTAAGTGAGTTTTATTTTGAGCGTCTCCATGCCTCAGCAAGCCTACAGCTTAATTGGCTAAGTGAGTTTATTTTAGTACCTCCGCACCTCAGCGAGCCCACAATTCAATTGGCTAAATTTTCATCAATTCTTCTCCGGATTGAACTCTAGGGGGCCTCAACTAGACTAAAGATCATAGTTGGCAAAAAAATCCTTCATAAAGTTTTAGGGAAATTGGCCGCATGAAAGCTGCAGATGCTCTTCTAGCCGTTCGAACCTGCGGAGGACTTCCTCCATTGTCTGATCGTACATCTTAAACTGAGGGGTAGAGCTTCTTGCTCATTAAGAGCCCCAATTGCTAGCTATCATGATCTTTATAAGTTTCCTTTTGAGCCTTTTGAATTTCAGAAACAGTAACAGACTATTGGTGAGCCCCCGCAATGGGAGTGTTCGTCGGTTGGAGAGCAAGAGTAGTTGAGCTCCGAGTTGTTCTTCCTCTGGCCATTGTTAGGCTGCAACGAAGACTTTAGAAAGTAGATAGATCCCCACAGACAGTGCCAAAATATTGATAGTAAAATTTGGTTCATGTGGGAGACCCAAACTTCAGCCAACGAGGATGAGTTCAGGGATCCAATACTGCTTCCAAAGTGCAGAAGAAGATGGGCCAAGAGGAAGAACAAATGGAGAGATAGCGAGTTTAATGTGGTTCAGCTAAATTCAGGCAGCACTGGACCCTACGTCCATGGTGGGGATTTTGTAAATGATTTTAGCAGAGTTTTTGCTTATAGAGTTTGGCCTCTCTCCCCCTTCTAACAATGCAATCCTATTTACAGAGGAAAGAGGAGTTACATGCATTTATTACAAGCTATAGTTGTGTTACATCAAGCTATAAATGAAAAGGATAGTAAAAGGCTACAAACTAGTCGTTGCTAAATGTAAGCTGCAGGTGGGCCCCCTAGGTCGACTATAGACTTATGTCTATCTACGTCAGTTCCTTGGTACGGCTGTGCCAAGCGAGGTGCTGGGCGTCCCGAGTGGGAATTCCTGGCTCGGGGGCATCAGGGGGACCTGCTGTAACGAGCTTGGTGCTGCTGAAGTGAGGTAGTGGGCTCGAGTAGGGTGATCAGCCGCCTGACGAGCTGGTCTTGTGATCTTCTTGCTAGGTCACTACCTCGTGGGGTGAGTCTCACTTCGAGGGGTGTATCTGAATAACCTCGCTGCATCACCACCTCGCTGCCTCGCAAGGCAAGGCTTGCTTCACAGGATAATGCCAAGACAACTTCGCTGTGCCACTTTCTGATATGTGAAGCAAAGTTCACTGAGTGCCATCGGCGTGCCTGAGGCTACGAGCACTCAAATCAATTTTCACATATAACACCTATTATATATGTTGATGATAAAATTTGGTTCAGTGGATCAAAATCTTAGTCAATACCCGGATTGTGAGTAGCAGGCATGTTAATGGAAAAAAAAAGGGAGAATGAAAGAGAGGAAAAACAAACACCAACAGCCTTTTTATCATGGTTCAGCTAAAGCCAGTTTAACCTCTATGTTCACGGTGATTGTATTTGCCTTCAGGTGGTGGTTTTACTATTTGGATTAACAGAGTTACAATATACGAGCCCTTCTGTCACTATTTTGACAGAACTTCCACATGTATTCAGAAGACGTCCCCTTACAATGGTCTCCCTCCTCTTATTTATAGAGGCCGAGAGGTTACAAATATAATTTTACAAGCTGTAAATATGTTACATCAGATAATGAATGGACAAGACAATATAGACTCCTGCAAGTCAGCTTAGACAGGTTACTTTCTGCACGTGGGCCCCTCTAGCCGCTATTTGCAGAAGGGTCTCACAGGTTGCCTACGAGTAGATGTTTTTGATTTGACCTTAGCGAACATCTAGTTAAGTGGCGTGCTTCACCTTATAGGCCAGAACTTTTGATCCAAGGTCGCTGCTATCCTTCGGGTAGCAAGATCAATCCCGATCTTAGGGAAGTGGGCTCACAAAGGATAGGCTATTGGCCAAAAGTTAGAGATCTCAAGCTTGTTCCTAGCAATGCGAGCTCATGTAGGATGAGTTGTTAGGCGAATCGAGCCAAGGCTCGTTTCTGGAGAGCCTAGACTTCTATCTTGCATCATTAGCGAGCTGGGATTACCACCCAGAACTTGTCACATGCCCCGAGCTCGTGACTAGTGAGCCGGTGCTCCCTCTGTGTAACCTTAGCTCTCAAGCGGTTTGGGTCTTTCTTGGCTACACTTGTCTTTTATTGAACCTTTGTCAGCCCATTTACATGTTACCAGAAATTGCCTACAACAATACATAAAAAAGGATTTTAGAATTAATTGCATATAAAAATTTTCTGTATATTTTTCTTCAAACATAACAAAAAAATAACAAGAAAAGAATGAGAGAATTATATATGTATAGGTTTAATTATATTTTTTTATCTCTATAAAATACAAATCAATTGCATTTAATCCCTTAAACCAATTATTCAATTTTGATCCCCAAATACCAAAATCAACCCAAATTGGATTTAGCTCCCTCACTACCATTTTCCTTTGGACGGAGAAACTTATGTGACGCCTATGTGACAAGTGAAAAAACATGGGCCTACATTACCACATTGCATCATCATATGTTTGGGTTAATTATATTTTCTTTTCTTTTCTTTTCTTTTTTCCGCTTGCTTTTTTTCCTTTTTCATTTTCTTTCTTCCCTTTCTCAAAACTTCTCTATGCTTGTCTTCTTCCCATCTTTCCCCAATCCTCTTCCTGCCTATTCACCATCGTCCCTAACTTCATCTTCACCATCACCAACCTCCCATTTGCACTTCCATTGTCGCTATCATTATTGGAGGCCGAGCTAATTATGTTTTCAACCTCTCGACCAACCTTGAAGCTTCAATATATAACATATACATACATATGTAAGAAAACCTTGTGGCTTGGGGATCAAGGCCCCTAGACCATAAGGTAGTTCCACCCTTGGACCAGCTCCAATGGAACTTCAAGGCTGGTCGGGAGGTTGAAAATGTAGTTGGCTTGACCTCCAGCGGTGATGGCAACAACCAAGGTGCAATGGTTATGATGAATGTTTGGTAAGAAAGGAGGCTGGCAATGGCAGAGATGAAGTTAAGGATAATAGTGAAAGGAAAGGAAGAAGATTGGGCAAATATGGAAAAAAGACAAGTCTGGAGAAGTTTCATGAAAGTGAAGAAAGAAAAGGAAAAAGAAAAAAAATAGTTAAGTCCACTTGTGATCCAACGTGGCAACATAAGCCTACATTTATTCACTCAATGCCACATAAGTTTCTTATTCTACAGGATGATGGTAGTTAAGGAGTTAAACCTAATTTGGGTTGATTTTGATATTTAGGGATCAAAATTGAATAGTGAATTTAAAGGAGACCAAATATGATTGATTTGTATTTTAAAGGGATAAAAAATATAATTAAACCTATTATATATATATTGAATCCTTTATTTCTCTTTTTAGCATTTTCTTGTTATATTTTAAGAGAGGTGGACATAAAATTTTTACGTGTAGTAGAATTCACAATCCTTTTTTTATGTACAATGAGATCCATACAAATCCTTGCATTTATTTCTCTCCAAACATGATAGAAAAATAACAAAAATAAAAGAAGATGGTCCAAATTCGTAACAATACTTATAATCACTAATAGAATACTCCATAATCTTACCTCAAAGATCCTTATTTCAAGTACAAGAAGACTTGAATTCAAATTCTATATATTTGGAATATTGTTTTACATCAATTGAGTTCAAACTTCAATTTTTAGTCCACCAGTAGTGGAATTTCAAATATATTCTTGTGTCAACTCTCAATAATTTCAACACATACCCAAATTGTCATTGTCAAATGGTTATTTATGTGAATTAATGAATTTATATATTTTTAATATACTGAATCCTTCAAAGATAAAAAAAAAGAAACAAATTTTCCTATCATTTGATCTAATATATTGACACAATTAAAAACTTGCCTAGATTGCGACCGCTTGGCTAAATTGAAAAGCGGGTCAAACAATCCAAATCTATCCAAGCGAGCCACCTAAAGAAAAGTTACTGTCAAATGACTGGCCCATGGCTTTATAGATAGGATCCAAATCTTCTCAAGATAAAATATAAGGATCATTAGTGTGAAGTGACTCAAAGCCACGACCAAATGACAAGAACTCCAGGTCGGTCGGCTTAGGTCATAGCTTGGCCGTTAAGCCCACTAAGAACAAGACAAACTCTTAATGGCCTTATGCAAGTTGTTACACTCAAAAACATACATAAATAATGTAACTATGCCATTAACTACAAGGTGAGAATTTCACTCGCGTCAACGATGCATTATAAACACATGGATGCTCCCTACTCATCTTGAAGCATACCAAATGGCATGCTCAATACCTACATAAATCCTCGAATATCTTTCTTATGCAATTCATTTTTATTATTGATATTGAGGCTCTACTTTTGGATCTAACTTAGGCATTGGAGTGTGCTCGACAAATTACTTCCATCATGCATTACTAATGTTGTTCTTTGCGTAGGTCATTTTCTCACCATTTATTATCTTTTTGATCAATCTATTCCAACAAAAAAGTTTCATTTGGTACCGTCTATGACCTTCCTAGCCACTTAAATGTCGCAATGCTCTTATTATTATTCCACTTATGTTCTATCATCTTTGAAAATTGTCATCATCATAAGAGAACTCAAGATAAGTATTGCCAGGATCAGATGACAGAGAAGGCTCAAAAAATCAATACTAAGCTCAAGCATGACATGATAGCTGAGTAGGTTTGCTACTACAAGGAGAATTGGAAGCTTTTTGCCACTTGTAAATGCAATCGGCTTTTTGTCCACCGCCTCCCTGCCTATTGAGCCTTGTCCTCATTGCGATCAATCTTATTTTAGCCCTAATCACCTATCACCTCCTTCACTCACCCTAGCTCTGCCTCACAAGCCACCTACATTGCATAATCACTAACTACACCAAATCTCCACCTAGCTTGAGTTAACTCTAAGTCTGACTATTCCTCCTTTGATGAATGTGTTCACTAATCCAGTACCAAACCATCAATACTTTCAAGTACAAGCATTCCCAAACCATAATTTGCTTGTGCAACTTCCAATAATCATTAACATAGCTCCGCTAAACACAACTAACTTCCACTATCATCTATAGAGCCACATAGATCGTGCATATGAGCCATATGACTCATTAAATCTAACTATTGACCTTACCCAAGGTTTCAAATAGCTCTCTTCTTGCCACAAAGATAGCCACCCATTCTCAATAGTAATAATGGCCACTCCACTACCTAATCATTTTAAGCTACCAATTCATATTGATTTCTATAGTGGAATGACAAACTCACAAGGGCATTTGGAGGCATTCCAATTATCTATGATGTTATTTGGAGCCTTGGACACCATCATGTGCCGTGCCTTCTCCACTACCCTAAAGAAAGTCGAGTTGCAATGGTTTACGACGCTATTGAGATAGTTGATTGACAACTTCCTACAATTGGCTAAAGCATTTTCCACTCACTTTGCAAGTAGTAGAGTACCTAAAAAGACATCATTGACTTTAGTAAAATTCTAACAAGGATGATGCTAGATGTTGAAAGAGTACCTCACTCAGTTCCACACATTAGCTCTAGAAATTAAAAACCTCAATGAAGGTATAGCAGTGCATCAGATCAGTTCTAGCCTTTGATCGAGACATTTTTTCTTGTCCCTAACAAAACATCCAACATTATCCTTTTAAGAATTTCAAGCTCAATTAGAAAAATATATAAATGTGAAGGAAGTTGAGCTCACTCAAAAGTTTATTGAGTAGACTCAAGCAGAAAGCTTTTAGCCTAAGGACATGGGATAGGAGCAAGACTAGGTACCACCATGTGGATAGTATAATAATTATGAATTGTTAAATGCACCAATCACTCTTATTGTCCAATATGTGTAAGCAACATATTTAATAAAGTTCCCCTTGAAAACAAAGAAAAATTTCCCTAATGAATAAGTCAAAGTATTATAATTTCCACCATGATTATGGTCACCAACCTGATGATTATGTTATGTTGAAAGATGAGATCAGGGCATTGATGTGAAGTAGAAACCTTTCTAAGTATAAGAAGTTTTTAGGAAAGCATGATGATTAAGAAAAAGAAAGCACAAAGGAGCAAGATCACTCACCACAACCTGCTCAAATAGAAGAAAAGTTGGTGGAAATGAGTTTCAAGTTTTGAGGACACTCAATACAATCATATAAGGTTTTACTAGAGGAAAAACCTCTAAAAACACCAGATAGAGGCATCTCTAGTCTATAATGACCATCAAGGGGAAAAAAAGAAGAGAACACTATGAGCCTATCTACTTTATAAAAAAGGATTTTGGTAGTATTGATCAAGACCATGACGACCTAATGGTAATCTTGGCACTAAGCCATAATTTCATAATCAAGCAAATACTTGTTGATTAAGGAAGTTCTACTAATATTTAATATTTACCTATTGTTAATGCTTTTAACATTCCAAAAAGCATATATAAATCTTATACAGGCATTCTAATTGGTTTTATGGGATGGCAGGTCTAAGTTGAAGGAGTAATTACTTTAAGGGTAACATTGGACACCCTGACATTGCCAAAATCTTGATGTAAACTTTTTGGTTGTGGCCACCCCAAACATCAGTTACAACATAATTCTTAATTAAACGTCTCTAAATCAAGTAGAAGCCATAGTTTCCACCCCAAACTTATTGATGAAATTCCTTACTACAAAGTGAATAGGGAAATTTTGGGCTGATCAGCAAGTAGCTTGTAGATGTTACATGGCCAACTTGGCAAAAAGCAAAGAAAGTATAAGTAGAACAAAACATGTGGCCATCAATCTGCCTAATAATGAATGCCACATGGTAAACTTAATTTTGTTAGGTGTAAAGCAAGACAGTTCACGTTAAACAAAACTAGGGTCAAATCTAGAGGAAATCTATATCTTTAGAAAAGGTGGTGAAAGAACAATAAGGATCGAGGTAGACTTTTTAGAATGCAATAAGACCTAGTTAATCAAGTTATTGAAAGAGTACATTGAAATTTTCACTTTGGTGCCTATAAATATGCCAAGGATCAATTCAAGGTAGCTTATCACAAGCTATCAATCGACCCTAATACAAAGCTAGTGTAGCAAAAGAAGAGGAATCATGGGGTCGAGTGCCAAAAAGTTATAAGGAAGAAATGGAAAAATTGCTAAACTTTGGCTTCATCAGAGAAGTTTTGTACACAATATGGATAGCAAATGTGGTCTTCATCAAAAAGGCCAATGGAGGATGGAGAATGTGTTTTGACTTCACAGGCATTAACAAGACATGCCCAAAGGATTCATACCTATTGCTAAACATTGATTAGCTAGTCAATAATGCCTCAAGATTTGAAATCTTAAGTTTTGAAGATGTGTTCACAGGATATAATTAGCTGAGGATGCACCCTAAAGATGGGAGACAAAATGTATTCATAACCAATCAAGGTATACATGGTAATGTTTTTTAGTCTCAACAATGCAAGAGCAATGCACGAAAGAATGATGAAAAAGGTTTTTTTAGAGTAGATAGGAAGAAATATGGAGGCATATGTGGATAACATGTTGATTAAGTCAAAAAGTATAGGGTACCATTGGGCAAATTTAGATGAGATGTTTAAAGTTATGAGAAAATACGAAATAAGGTTAAACTATAAGAAGTGAATGCTTGGAGTCAAAGCAGGAAAATTTCTGGGTTTCTTGATGATCGAGTGGGAGATAGTGACAAATCCATCTAAGTGCCAGGCAATTATCAATATGAAAAGCTCAATGAGCATAAAGGAAGTCCAGGCATTGAAGGATAAAATCGTCACCCTTACTTATTTCATGTTCAAGTTAGTTGACAAACATGCTTATTTCTTTAAATTATTTAAAAATGCTAAAAACTTTGAATTGACTAACAAATGTGAAAAGGCTTTCAAAGAATTAAAAGTGTATTTGGCCATACCACCCATACTTTTCCAACTAAAGCCTAGTGAGGCCTTATACCTATACCTAGCAGTAGCTTCATTGGTCATAAGTTTAGTTCTCATCCATGAATAGAAGAGGAATAGAGGCCAATTTGTTTTACAAGTTGAACATTACATAAGGAAAAAATGAAGTACCATAGGATCAAAAAATTGTCTTTTATTTTGCTAATGTTATCTAAAATAATAAAATTATATTTCCGAAACCATCAAGTCATTGTCTAAATGAATAGCCTAATTAGGCGGGTGCTACACAAAGTTGATCTTACTAATTGGCTTATGGCATAGGTAGTGGAACTCTTTAAATGGGGCTTATGTATAAAGCGAGGAAGGTAGTAAAAGTGTAGGCATTGATAGATTTTGTAACCGAAATGACAATGGTAGAAGAAGCTAAATTGAAAGACTTGGACTGAACCTTATATGTTAATGCCTTATCAAATGGAAAAGGTAGCGAGGTGTGAAAGGACATGGTGACTTGGTACTAGAATTTCATTAAAATTTGACTTGAAGGCAACCGACAATTAGGCAGAATATCAAATATTGATAGCAGGCCTACAATCAGTGAAAGAAATAGGTGCTCAATCCATAAAAATCATAAGTGATTATCAGTTGGTAATTGCCCAAGTGAAAGGAGAATACGAGATTAAAGAAATGGTATTAGTAAAATATATTTGCCTGGTGAGAAGTTTGCTGGAAAAATTTAAGTATAATCTAACAAGAATCCTCAAAGTAAAGAACAAATGAGCAAACTCATTGGCTAATGTAGCAAGCATAAAGGCAACTATAAACAATCAAATGGTGTTACAGGAGACATTGCAAGCCCCTTGCATGGAAGAAATAATTTGTGTTAAACAAAGCGAATCTTGGATGACTTTAGTTATAGAATTTTTAAAGGATGGGTGTTTATTAGAAGACAAAAAGAAAGCTCAAAAGATAGAGCAAAAGGTAGTCCATTTTTCCTTAAAAGGCGGTTAGTTGTATAAGAAAGGTTTTGCTCTCTTATCTCTAAGATGTTTACAACTAGATCAGGCTAATTACATCTTAAGAGAAATCCATGAAGGAATCTATAGGAGTCACCTATCTGATACAATTATCATATTAAATGCTATTCGATCAAGGTATTTTTGGCCTAGGATGAAAAAGGAGTGATTGAGTAGGCATAAAGGTGTATAAGGTATCCAAAATTCACTAAGGTCCAAAGACAACTGATAACAAACCAAATGCACATTTTCTTCCCATGATCATTTGACCAATGGAAATTGACCTTTTAGGACCATTTCCAATCGCCCCAAGCCAGTTAAAGTATGTGATAGTGGTGGTCGATTCTTTCACAAAATGGGTCAAGGCAAAGAATAACATACAAAAGTTCATCTAGAGATTTATTATCTATAGGTAAAACCTCTTTATAACACTCTATTTTAGCACCTAAGCTCCACTAACAACTCTATGCAGGTATGGCCTCCCACACGATCATTTTTTACAATGGCAAATGGTTTGCTAGTGATAGCTTTAAAAGACTTTTTATCAAAGGTGAACTTGTAACTTAATACTATTACTAAATGAATGAACATCTCACTCATTTTTGTTAAAGATTGGGGATCAAGCAAAAATTCACATTTGTAAAGCATGCACAAACCAACGGGGCAAGCGAAGCTAGCAAACCTAATTATTCTTAAAGCATTGAAGAAAAGGCTAGATGATGCCAAGGAAAAATGGATGAAGGAATTGTCAAGTGCTTTGTGGTCTTACAAAACCACTACACACTTTGCTACGAAAGAAACCCTATTCATGCTTGTTTACGGGGAGTGAAACTATGCTTTTGGTCAAGGTGGGGTAATAATCTGATTGAAAAGAGCATTATAAGTAAGAAAAGAATGAGGAAAAGAGAAAAGAAAAGTTGGATATTCTACTAGAAGTCAAGGATATCACTTACCTTTGTAATAAGTGATACAAAGGCAAGATAGCCAAAAATCACCAACAAAAAGGTGAAGAAAAAAGAATTCACAAAAAGCATACTAGTCCTCTGATGAGCAAATTGACCATGAAAGGCACAAAGAGAAAGAAAGCTAACGGCATTATAGGAAGACCCTTATACAATAAAAGATAATTTGTTAAATGGCCTGTATCACCTTGAAATTATCAAAAGGAAAACCATACCATACACTTAGAATGCAACACACCTTAAAGCTTGCTATGTACAAATCTAAATGCTAGCCAATTAACAAAGAATGTAAATAAATAGTTAAAATATGGAATGAAAATAAGAATTCCTCACCATTTGGCTTAATTAGATCTTGTAATTTAGGCCCCAGTAACCCTTGACACTTTAAGCTTGGGTAGCCCCTCGACACCTTAAGCTTGAGCAGCCCCTCAGCACCTTAGGTCCAAGTAGCCCCTTGGCATTGTAAAGCACAAGTAAACCCTCAACACTCTAAGCTCGAGTAGTCCCTCAACATTCAAAGAACAAGTAGAACCTCGGTACCTTAATTTTGGGCAATCCCTTATCATAAAAGTTGAGCGATTCCTCAATGTCTAAATAAAAACATAATGCAAATTTGAATCAAGAATGAAAGGCCTATTGGCAATCAAAATTCACATCGATCGATCATTAGGAGGACAAAAGTAAAAAATTGTTTGACTTACAAAAGTTGACATGGTAGAAGAAAATGAACTTGTTGAAGGTCAAATAATAACAAGAACATAATACTCTCTCAAAAGTACAATTTTGCCAAAGGTAAAACATGATAAAAACATTTAGCACATGACAAATGGCCTATTGGAATCCAAGACATAAAAGAAAGTTAAATGCAAAATAAGGGAAACACCCACTTACAAGTAGTTAAAGATAATATATTGATATTCAAGATAAGGTCAAGCAACTAGGATAGGTTACACTACAAAAATACTCAAAATATTTGAAGTATAGATAGTTAAGCTTGGCTAAGCTCCTTCAAAATAGTCTCCAAGGACTTGTCCTTATCAATCTTCAAATATCAATCATCAAATCTAGATTAAAGTGTTTGATTTGTCAAGCAATCTATTTAAACCCTTCCTAAAACATAGGATAATCAAGCTCCTCATCCTCTTGAATCTTTTCACAAAGCTTCTTCTCCTTCATAACAAAGGCTACCTAGTCATCCACTTACCCTTTCTGTTTAGCCACCAACTCTTTGTGCTTTTAATAAAGCAACCTATTAGATTCTTCATTTTTTGTTAATAAGACATCTTTCTCTTTTACCTACTCAGCAATATGATTAGTGAGGTCCCTAATACTCGTATCATGTTCAGCTAACTCTCTAAACTTAGCCTTTATATCCTTTCTCAAGCCTTCCAAGACATTTAAGTTATTTTCAAAGTGCCCTTTCTCTACTTGAGCCAAAGTGGATGGTGGAGAGAATTAGAAGTAACTAAACGAATTATATAAGCACCTAAAGACTTTAGGAGCTTGATAGGGCTATGATCTTTTGTGAAAACTTCATTCTAATCTTGGTCGGTTAGGAAAAGTAGTTAATTCCATAGGGAGGAGCTATAGTCCATATGTTTATACCATAAAATGCCTACAGTATCAAAATCAAAGTTCTTTTTTTCAGGAGCGTCGACTGGTATGAGCTTGGAGTAGGTTCCAATCTTGACATTTTTAAGAAGAGGGAGTAAAAATGTCAGAGGAAGAGCTAGTTCACTTACCCTTAGAGGGATTACTAGATGTCAGGGGAAGAATTCAAGTGACCGAGCAATGATGGGTTTCTCATTACCTCGAAGCTTGACTCCAGAGCAAAGGCCTTAATCTAGGCTATGGGAGGGATAATAGGCTTCTTCTTTGCAAAGGCTCAAGTAAAAATCTCCTCCAAATACTTTAGGTCTATTCTTGATCAGTGGATCTTGATAACTTCTTTATTCAACCAAGAATCTGAAAGGAAAATATAATGTTAATAAGTACTGGTATGAAAAAAGTAAAAACATGATAAGGAAGAAGTACATACAAAGAATAGACTGGGCATCAAATAGTGTTAGGACCAAAAGGCCAACATGAAATCTTACTCATCACTAGCAAACTATGGTTGCTTAGTAGGAATAGTCCATTTCATAGGGTAAAGATACTAGCCATCTTGAAGGGAAAAAGGGTGAAAACCCTTAACCGCATGAACCTAGAAGAAATATTGTTTCTAGGTTCAAACATTGGTAAGCATATTCTCTATGAAGACTTTATCTGGTTGTTAGATAAAATGGATCTAACATCTAAGTTTTTGTTGAGAAGAGGTGAAGAAAAAAAAGAATGAGGCTATGTTAGAATTAAAGTGCAATCAAATACTTAGCACTTCGAAGCAAAGCAAGAAAACCTAAGCTTACTAAGTAAGTTAGGATAGATAGATGTTGAAAGCATGAAGAAACTCTTTCTGAAATTCAAAGAAAGATAAGGAAACAAAGGGGCAATCAATAACATCCCCGTAAAACATGACAAATGAAGTTGGATCATAACTACACGTTCGTTCATTGGCCTCAGTAACTTGAAAGAAAATTTCAATAGATTCATCAATTATGTGAGTTTTCCCTAACTCCTCAATAACATCCATATTTCACCATTTAGGAGAGGTAGATACCATCTTTATTTCTGGATGGATCTATTTTAGGTCATCTAACATTACATCAATCAAATGTGCTTGTTTAACTTCATTCTCGTCTCAAGATCATTTGACCATGATTTCTTGAAGTGGACAACCAAATTGAAAGGTGATATTTTCAAAAGAATACTCCCTGAAGTTTGAAGACAACAATGAGTCAGAGTTAAATAACAAATCAATAGGATTACTCGACCTTCCAGACATGAAAAGAAATGTGCAAAAAATTAACAACACCTTCAAGAATCAAATAAGAAACATATAAATTAGATCAATTGATAAGGAGAATAGAAAGCAAATAATAGTCACTTAGAAGAAGAGGGCGAGGCAAAAATAAAGGCAATGGTGCTTGGAAGGAAAGACGTTAGAAAGTCAGTAGTTTTTTAGAATGGGTAGGCCAAAAGATAAACATAAATCATGATGTTGCAAAATGACCTCATTGGTAAGCCTCAATAGAGAAATAAAAAAATTTGCTAAGTAATGGTGGCACTAAGAATAGTAGAGGCAAAGAGAGAGAATAACCTTGTGAAAAAGCAAGAAAATTCTAGATGAGGCTTGAGCAAGGGACATACCTAAAAAGAGGAAGCTGTAGAAGGCATTGGAGAATGTTGAAGATCATTAGAAGAGAACAAAATGAGGAAAAAGACAGAGAGGTAAGGACAGAAATGTTAAAGAGGTAAAGCATTTTTAAAAAATTTTCCCTAGTATTTAAAGCAAGAGTAGAGAAGTCCAATGACTCAGAACTGTCAAGATGAATGGACAAATGGTGATACTTATCTTGACATGACATTGATAGCTCTTGATTAGCCTAAAAAATATAAGCATAATGATGAGTGCTAGTGTCAGCCAGTTAACAACTGGCGTGGAATAGAAAAGCCCTTAGTTCACCCTAAATAATGTAGCATGGAAGAAGGGGCAAATAACACTATCCAAAATTAATCTATCTAGGCTATGACCACTCGGTTAAATTGATAAGTAGTTCAAATGACCTATATTCATCTAAATAAGGTGCCTAAAGAAAAGTTATGGTCGAACAATCAGCCCATGATGTTACGGACATGATCTAAGTCTTCACAAGATAAAACATAGGGATCATTAGTGTGAAGTGGCACAAAGCCATGGCCGAATGGCACAAACTCTTGGTTGATTGGCCTAGGCATAGCTTGGCCTCTAAGCCCATTTCGAATAAGATAACCTTTGAATGGCCTCATGCATGTTAATACACTTAGAAACATGCACAAATGATGTCACTATGCCATCAACTACAAGGCAAGAATCTCGCTTATGCAAAAAAAGTACCATGAAAACATGGATGCTCTCCACTCATTCAGAAGCATACCAAATGGCATGCTCGATGCTTGTATAGACCCCCAAGTATCTCTATTATGTAATTCATTCTCACCTTTGATATTGAAGCTATACATCTGGAACTAAGTTGGTCATTGGAAAGTGCTTAACAGACCACTTCTATATGACTAATGTTGTTCTTTGTACAGGTCATTACCTTACTATTTACCGCATTCCCGATTAGTCTCTTCCAATATAAGAGCTTCATATCTGCTGAGTCAATATTTAGTTAGTTGATTTATGTTTTTACTTGCTTTATCATGCAATGATTTTTTTTCTATTTTTATTGACAAGCAATGGTGGATGCATGTAGGTGATGGTTAGTGGCTTTTGGTTAAGGTGATGAGGGAGGCGATTAGAAATGGAGTGTATAAAGGGGATGGGTAGTGGTTTTTGGTTGAGGTGATAAGTGTTGGCAAATGAATTGATTTAGTAATAATTGATGACAAATATTTTACTCTTTTTATTTTACTAAAATAGTATAATGTCACAAAAATGCAAAACTATTCATTTTTTTACGTTGAAATCAAATTTTTATGTTAATTTTTTTTTTTTTGAAAATTTTCCATTCTTGTGAACATTGTAAGCATAAGAATCTTTTATTAACTTTTATATCAAACATAAAAAAGTAACAATTTCCAAGAATCCTTTGCAATGTCACAAAACAATACCAAAATATTAAGTCCTATCACTCAAACATCTAAATTCTAAACCCTAAATTGAAACCCTTAACACCAAACATTAAACATAAAATCCTAAACACCAAAGTACCATACTCTAAATACTGAATTCCATAACTCTAAATAATAAAGGACAACTCTAGGGTGCTTAATGAATTAGAAATTTTCTTTTCCAACAAGGAGAAAGATAAACACAAAAATAAGTTATAGACAAATAGATTCCTCATATAAAAATTCTCAGTCTCACACTTCTCATTTTTTTCTAATTTTAATTTTCATATCATCATTCTTAAATGAAAGCCTAATTTCCTAATTCCTTGGATTATTTGTCATACATAAATATATAATTTTTAAGCTTTTATTATTTGCTAGTACATATGAATTTTTTTTTCTTTACTAAAAAGAGCATTTTATCCTTTTCTAGGTCTTGGAGTTCTCAGGTTAGGGACTAGTGTCTAATACAAAGGATTTGCATCCAAAGGTTTCTTTTACAAATGATGTTTAATGATTTGTAGATTATTCTCTTATTTCTTTCTTAAGCATATATGTGCTTATATCACCAAGTTTTACTTTAAAATGGCTATCATCAATTACTAAATTCATTTTGCCCTGACTAGTTAGCTCATCCATCTCTCTATTCATTATATACATAAAGGGTGACATAGCAAAAAATAACTGCTAGGTGTAGGATGATCGACTCAAGCTAGTTGATCAAGACCAGTTGAAGAAATGGCTATAGTAGGAGCAAGGTCAAACTTGAAGTTGATCGACCCATAACATTTGGTCAATCTACTTAAGCATAAAAATTGGCTAAACAAAGGATTTAGCAAGGTAACTACTTAATCAATACATGACAAAAGGCATGATACAAGCATGCACAAACAATTTGATTGTAGCAACTACCTAACAGGGAATCTCATTGATGCTACTAATATGCTAAAGACACATGGTTGCACGCCTTTCATTCAAAAGCACAAAAATTGGCATGCCCAACACCTATATATACTAGCAGGTATCCCCTCTTCATATCATCTTCATTACATTCCTAAAACTCTACTTAGACATTGGCTTAACCATTGAAGCACGCTCGATAGACCACTTCCGCCAAGTGCTATTGACCATGTTGTGCCTGTAGGTCACTTTTCAAGCATTCTTCACTTTGCTTATCAGTTTCACCTGAAAAAAGAGTTTTATTTGATGCCATCTATGGCTTTCCTAGCCACCTTATGTCTCAACATTCTCACTTACACTCCTCTCACGCCTTGTTATGAGATTAGCACCATTATGAAAAGGTTTGGGATAAGCTCTATAGAGGACACATGGCTAAAAAAGCTCGATAGATTATTTGTTGAAATTAATGCACTGGCAAAATAGGTCCACTAACTACAGGGGAGTTAGATACTCTTCGGCATGCTAAGTCACGGCCCACTTTACCACCACCACCTTCTAGTTCTCTAATCTTTGTTCTAATAAAGGTTAATTCAACTACTTCCACACCTTTTCCTTAATTAGTCCAATCCAATTGTATTTCTAAATCCCAATAGCTTTAACCACACCTAGCACCACCTCTGTGGGAGTAAGTCCCTATCCCCACCATCCCTACACTAATAATTCCCTTCACCCATGCACCCCTGAGCCACCATCTTTTCCTCTAGCAAGCCTTCCATGTGCACACTTTAATTACTTCACTTATTCCTAGTGTCTTTATGGCTCCACCACACATGACCAATGTTTGCCACCATGTATAGCATACAATCTATACACATGAGCTCTATGACTTACTAAAACTAACTACTACCTTAACTCAAACCTCTAGGCAACTATCTATCTGTCAAGAGGATAACCAGCCATTCTCGACACCTATGACTGCTACTCTATTACTTGCCCATTTCAAGCCACTAATTCATATTGACTCATATGATGGTACAATGAAACCACAAGAATATTTGGCTGTATTATGGGCCCCAGTCCTACTAACAGGCACTCTGAATGCCATTATATGCTAGGCATTTTCTATTACACTTAAAAAAGCTAGTTTGCATTAGTTCAAAATTTTGCCAAGGCAGTCAATTGATAGCTTTCATGAATTAGCTAAGGCATTTTCCATGCATTTTGCAACTAATAAGGTGTCTGCGAGAACATCAACGGCCTTAGTAAATTTCTAGTAGGGACGTTAAGAGACTCTCAATAGTACCTTGCTCGTTTCAGTGCTCTTGCTTTAGAAATACAAGACCTCAGTGAAGGGTGTGGCAATACACCAAATCAGCTCAAGCCTATACTCTAGTTACTTCTCCTTGTTGCTAGCCAAGTGGCCTGCTACTTCCTTCTTAAAAATTTTAGCCCGATTAGAGAAGTACATTTATCTAGAAGAGATGGAGCTCACCTAATGGTAGATCGAGCGCACATAATTTGATGGCCTACCTTCTAGGGATAGACCACTCAAGTAAGAAAGGGGACCCTTACAAGATGGTTCAACAACTATGAGCTATTAAATGCACTAATAAGTTGCATAGTGAAAAATGTCAAGACCGCTGAACTGATGAAATTTCCCCTATAAAAGAGGATAAAGTTTCCCTCGGCTAATAAGTCAAAGTTTTGTAAATTCCATCAAGATTATGGACATCACATAGATAAGTGTGCTACCTTGAAAGATAAGATAGAGGCACTCATAAGAAAAGGACAACTGTTGAAGTATAGAAAGTTCCACATGAGGGATAGAGAAAAAGAGGAAAGAGAGCAAGATTACTCTCTACAACACAATAGATCAAAAAGCAAATAGATCAGGATGACTTCACCTATCTTAGGAATGGTTGAGACCATTGTTGGAGGTTTAGCAGGTGGGGGAACTTCTAGAAACAGAAGAAAGAGGCACCTCAGAATGGTGATGGTGGTTGAGAGGAAGAAAATGAGAGAGCAATATGAGCTAATCTACTTTACAAAGCAAGATTTTAGGGATATTGATAAGGATCATGACATCCCAATGATTATATCAGCGTTACTACATAACTTCATCATCAAGAGAACACTAGTTGACTAGGGAAGTTCTATTGATATTTTATATTTACATGTTGTTAATGCCTTAAATATCCTTAAAAGCATGTATAAGCTTTACATAGATGTACTAATTGGTTTCACATGAAGATAGGTTTAGGTATAGGGGATTGTGACTCTTAGGTTGGCATTAAGAACTTGCCCACTAACTAAGAGCCTGGACGTTACCTTCCTTATTGTGGCTACCCCTAATAGTGCATACAATGCTATTCTTGGAGGCCATCATTGAATCAATCTAGGCTATTGTCTCTACTTCCCATTTACCGATGAAGTTCCTAAAGGGAGGAGGAGTTAGGGAAGTATGGGGCTGATCAGCAGGTCACTTAGAGATGTTAAATGACAAGTTTAGCGAAGACCTAAGGAGGCACTAATGAAATAAAACCTATAACCATCAATGAAAAAAGTAATGAGTGTCAAATAATAGACTCAATGTTATTGACATTTGACATGATAATCCTTGCTAGAGTTAGGTTTAGATATAGAAAAAGTACAGATTTTTGGGAAGTTAATTAGAGAATAATCAAAATTAGGGCAAAATTAGAGGAAATAGATCAAGATTAGTTAGTGAAACTACTACAAAATTATGTCGAAGTGCTTGGTTAGACACCTATTGACATGCCTAGGATTGACCCAGAAGTAGCCTACCATAAATTATCAGTCAACCTAAGCATGAAGTCTGTACACCAAAAAAAAAAAAAGAGGAACCACAGTCCCAAATAACAAAAAGTGATAAGAGAAGAAGTGGAAAATTTACTGAACATAGGATTCATCAGGGAAATCCCATACACCACCTAGCAAGCAAATGTGGTTATGATGAAAAAGGCCATATAAGGATTAAAGATATGTGTGGACTTCATGGATCTCAACAAAGCATGCCCAAAAGATTCATATCTGCTCCCAAACATTGATCAGTTGGTAGATAGCACAACAGGATTTGAAATTCTTAATTTTGAGGATGTATTCTTAGGATACAGCCAGCTAAGAATGCACCTCAAAGACAGAAACAAAACATCATTCATAACTGATCGGAGGACCTTTTGCTACAAGGTTATACCATTTGGATTGAAGAACATAGGAGCAATATATCAAAGGATGATGAATAAGGCATTTTTGGAGCAATTAGATATAAGTATAGAGGTTTATGTTGATGACATGATAATCAAGTCAAGGAGCTTGGAACAGCATTGACTAGATCTAGAAGAGACATTTAAGACCCTAAAAAAGTTTCAAATGAGATTGAATCCTGATAAATGGGAAAAGGGGCATAAAAATAAGATAGTTTTAGTCCATTTTGTTGATAGTATTTTGTGTTTTCTTAATGTCTTTACTTTGATTTTATGTTTTGTCCTAGATACTGCTCTTGGTTTGTATTT
>JANHAO010000323.1:0-43807 GCA_026873985.1 Saraca asoca
TCAAGCTATGTCCAATAACCTCAATCTTTCTAGATTTGAAGTTATTTCTATATCCCATCATTAATGGCCAATCAACAATGAGAAATGGTATTTAATACACTTGAAATGAAAAGGGAAAATTTACTCAGTATTACAAATAATAGTCTAGGATTTCATTGCAAGATTAAAGTTCATCATCAATCTTAACTAAAACAAATTTAGCTCATGTTCAAATTTGAAATAACTTTTAAATACAAAGCATTCAATGTTCATCAAAATTAGAAATAACAAGAGAAAAGGAAGAAAGGGAAAGGAAGAATGGCAAATATGAATTTCTATGCCCTCCTTTGCTTCCTCTGCTCTCTGCAGAATTTTCTTGCTATTTTTGGTTTCTGGCTACTATCCTCACATCCTCTTAGCTTCCTCTAGTTTTCTTAACACACAAAAATGGTAGAAAATAATGCTATTCACATGCACACCCTTGCTGGCCCCTTTAATCAGATTTTTACAGCACAAAAATGGGCAGAGACCATTTAGCTTCCAGTTGACGTGCACACTTGCTATTGCCACATTGTAATTAGATTTTTATAGTGCCAAAATGGGCAGAATACCTTCCAGCCTGGTGTGCCACCTCTACTGGCTTTTAATGAAAATTTAACACTTTAAAAAATAAAGTTGGTCCCCACTACAATGAAATTACTGCTGATAAAAACTTTTTACATGTGGTAATAGCTACCTTTCTCTTCAACTTCTAGTTTTTTCTTAGTCATTTTCCTCCTTTTACAAGCCACAATTAGGACTTAATCATCTGCAAAACAAACATCATCAATTCAATTCAATTCCTCCATTAACATACCCAAAAATTTCACAAATAAAACAATAAAACCACTTTAGACAAAATAACAAAAATTACTAATAATAAAAATTGATTTATAAAAATCACTCTCATACTTTAACAATTTAAGTGTAGAAATCATCAAGATAGCTCTATTTTCATAGAGTTATCACACCCCCAAACTTAAATCATTACTCATCCTTGAGTGATGACACTAAAGATAAAATCACATTTAGAAAAATAAACACAAGACACTTTAAAAGACACTACTTCTGTTTTTACTGAAAGTATGGTTAATTCTCAACCTTCAAAGTTACTCTTAAATCCTTAGCTAATGTTCAAGATCAACATTTATCACTCTTTAGCTTAGTCCATCATGAATCTGCCCTCAAACTCAAATCCTCCCCAAATGTGTATGCACATGAATTATGGTTAGAAACTCCCCAATTGAACCTTAGCATTGATTTCAAAGGCTAGCTTGTTAAACTTCTTTCAATTTCTGGGTGGATACCAAGCACCAAGGACTCACAGAGGATTTCAAACTAATCACAATTTGGGTAATCAAAGAATGGGAGAAGGCTAAGCTTTTTTTTGCATTTTCTTTCTAGAAACCACATTTTTTTAATATATGTGTATGCGCATCACATCTCTCTTATCTTTTTATGCAAATGCCACCATTTGTGATAGAGACACCCAGTTACTCAACAAGGCCATTATTCAGAATTTTAGCTCTTGCTATAGTATACTCATGCCTTGAATTGCTGTTTAATGCAGAAGCACACATAGGGCACATGCATACTCCTGGTTACTAAGCAACTCAAAGCAGAGGAGTAAATCACAATTTCAGCACATTTCTTTCACCATTTTTTTTACAATTGACTGCCCCAAACTCCTCTAAACTTGAGCCTTGGCTGAACTAAATCCATCAGCTCCTCTTAGTTGTTTGTTTCTCTAATTAGTACCTTAAAATGTCCTCTAAGCCAACTTTCAAAAACTTAGGCCTCTAAAAGGTGTTTAGACAATGAATTTCTAACTATAGCTCAAGGAGTTTAGACAATGGAGGCAAAATTCTTACTTAAGGGTAGACTCATAACAAACCTTCTATCAAGTTTTTCATGCTAACTTATTCCAAAAGCTATGGATTTTTAAACAACTAAATCATCCTAAGGTTTCTGAAATTAACCACACACTTAACAAAATCATAATAGCATAATCAACACTTAAAACACAATCACTAAATCAAGCATAACAAAATAATCAAACACTAAAATAATCATAACACAAGCATAAAACTAAATAGAATAAAACACATAATCAAAATAATCAAAAACTAAAACGCAAACCAAAAATAACTAAAACACATAACAAAACACATAATGACTTAAAGACAACAAACATGCCCCCAAACTTAAAGGGATGCTTTGTCCTCACAGCACAAGGCAATAAACAAATTAAAGGAAACATAGAAAAATGGAGGAAAGAGCTGAATGACTTCCTTTTATTTAGCTAAGTCTTCTCCATTTTGGATTGTTGTTTCCACCTTCTTGCCAGGGTCTCAAAATGCTTCAATGGATGAACCCTTGAGATGGAACATGAGTTTGACACTAGAGAATGAGGAGGAGGAGGACTGACAACAAAAATTTTACAAGAAATGAAGAATTGAGTGGAGGAGGAAATGTGATAGAGGAAGAAGGAGCAGAGATGAGTTAATGTTGGGGAAATGGGAGTTCTTGAAATATGGAAAAAGTTGGGATAGTTTGGGAATGGATTTAGCTACATTTGGAATGTTTTGCTGCATGCTTGAAACACAATCATGTCATGGTTGGCCGTGTTTGGGGCAGGTAAAATCATGGAGGAACTCTTGCTTGGAACATGGCCTAGCTGTGTTTTGTGTTAGGAAAAATGCTAAGAAAGCTTACCTGGAAAATGGTTGTTTCCTGGGATATAGGCAGGTCGTGTTTTGGGCTATCAAATTTTTTTTCCAACTTACCACTCTGTAACATTGATGTAGCCTTTGCCTTGAATTTTTCTAGCTTTGTTCCCACTTACCTACAACTTGCAATTCTACAAAATAAAGGCAAACAAACAAAGTTAATGCAGTTTAGAGACTAATTATCCTAGCAAATGAAAACAAAACATTCAAACTACTCAATGACAAAAATTGTAAAGCTTTAGGTTGCCTCCCAATAGTGTTTATTTTATAAGTGATAGCCCACCTCTTCCCTTCTTCATGGATCTTTCAAGGTAATAGAGGACTTCTTCCTCTCAAGTTCTGAACTTTAATATTGCTTCACCTTCTGGCCATTCACCTTGAACTCTCTACCTAAATTTTCTTTTAATAGATCAACTGCACCATAAGGATACACTTTGGTGATTTTGAAGGGTCCTGATCATCTTGACTTCAACTTTCTAGCAAAGAGCTTCAATTTGGAAATAAAGAGAAGCACAAGCTGGCCTAGTGCTAGTTCTCTTGGTTAGATTCTCTGGTCATGCCATTTCTTGGTCTTTTCCTTGTAGACATGAGCACTTTCATAAGAAGCCAATCGTAGTTCATCCAACTCATTCAATTGCAGCCTTCTTTTCTTTCCAGCAATCTCTAAATCAATGTTCAAAGTTTTTATAGCCCAAAATGCTTTGTGTTCCAATTCCATAAGCAAGTGACAAGCTTTTCCAAAGACTAGTCGATATGGAGATATACCCAGGGGAGTCTTAAATGCTGTCCTATAGGCCCATAAAGCATCATCTAACTGTAATAACCAATCTTTCCTATTGGGATTCACCACTTTCTCTAATATTCTTTTGATTCTCTATTGGACAACTCAGCTTGCCTATTGGTTTGAAGGTGGTATGCTGTAGCAACTTTATGCTTCACACCATACTTGGCTAATAACCCTTCAAATGCATTGTTGCAAAAATGGCTACCTTCGTCACTGATTATGGCTCTCAGTGTGCCAAAGGGTGTGAAAATGTTCTTCTGAAGGAATTTAATCACCACCTTAGCATCATTTGTGGGCAATGTTGCTACTTCAACCCACTTGGAAACATAGTCTGCAGCCATCAAGATGTACTAATTCTCACAAGATGAAAGAAATGGACCCATAAAATCAATTCCCCATATGTCAAAGAGCTTAACTTCCAAAATATTGTTCAGAGGTATCTCATGCCTTTATGAAATGTTTCCCATACGCTGACATCGGTCACAAGTCTTTACAAAATCATCTGCATCCTTAAATAGAGATGGCCAATAATGTACAGACTGTAAAACTTTAGTGCAGTTCAAAAACCTCCAAAATGTCCTCCATAAGGTGCAAAATGACAATGCTCTAAAATAGTCCTAATTTCTTCCTCAGGGACACATCACCTCATAATCAAATCAGCATATTCCCTATACAAATATGGCTCATCCCAACAATAAACCTTGAAATCATGGAAGAATTTCTTTAGCTGTTGCTTGCTCATATCAGGTGAAGTTAAACCATTTGCCAAGAAATTAACAATATTAACATACCAAGGTGTTGTAGTTTCCTTCATGGCTAAGAATTGCTCATCTAGGAATGTCTCTCCAATAAGCTCATAAGCACTCTTTTCATCCTTTGACTCAAGCCTCGATACATGATCTGCCACTTGATTTTTTGCACCTTTTCTACCCCTAATCTTAAGATCAAACTCTTAGAGCAATAAGACCCATCGAATTAGCCTTGGTTTTACCTCCTTCTTAGAGATTAAGTACTTGATTGCAGAATGATCAGTATACACAATCACCTTTGTATGCATAAGATTAGCATGAAACATGTCAAAAGCAAATACCACAGCTAGTAGCTCCTTTTCAGTGGTGGTGTAGTTCAACTGAGCATCATTCAACATCTTGCTTGCATAGGAAATTGAATGAAAGATTTTACATTTTCTTGTCCCAAATATAGCACCCATAGTGAAGGCACTTGCATCACATATTAATTCAAATGGCAATGACCAATCTGGAGCAATAATTACTGGAGCTAACACAAGTTCTTTCTTCAACTCCTCAGAAGCCTTTTTGGCATTATGCATCGAATTCAAAGGCTCCATCATGCTCAAGAAGCATACACAGGGGCTTTGCAATTTTAGAGAAATCCTTGATAAATCTCCTATAGAATCCAGCATCACCCAAGAAGCTTCTAATTCCTTTTACTAAAATTGGTGGTGGGAGCTTCTCAATAAATTCAAGCTTGCCTCTATCCACTTCAATTCCCTTCTTTGACACTTTATAACCTAGAACAATGCCTTCTTGGACCATGAAATGGCATTTCTCCCAATTTAGCACCAAGTTTGTTTCTTCATAGTATTCCATTACCCTTTTTAAATTCAATAGATAATCATCAAAGGACTCTCCAAATATTTAAAAGTCATCCATGAATATCTCAAGAGATTTTTCCACCATATCAATGAAGATGGCCATGATACATCTTTGGAACGTGGCTAGAGCATTGCATAACCCAAATGGCATTCTTCTGAAAGCAAACGTACCATAGAGACATGTAAAAGTTATTTTCTCTTGATCCTCCGGTGCTATAATAATCTGATTGTAGCCTAAATACCCATCCCAGAAGTAGTAATATTCCTTGCCAACAAGTCTATCCAACATTTGATAAATAAATGGCAGTGGGAAGTGATATTTTCTTGTCGCCTTGTTGAGTTTTTGCTAATCCATATAGACTCTCCAGACAGTTCTTATGGGTATTAACTCATTGTTTTCATTAGCAACCACTATCACCCTACCTTTCTTAGGGACACATTAGTCTAGACTAACCTAAGAGCTGTCTAAGATAGGGTAGATTATCCCCACATCCAACCATTTAATTATTTTTCTCTTTATCACCTCCTTCATGATTGGGTTCAACTTGCATACTATTGTACAGAATTGCTATAACATTCCTCGAGCAAAATTTTATGCATACAAATTGAAGGGCTAATCTCTTTTATATCTACCATTGTCCACCCAATTGCCCTCTTGTACTACTCCAACACTGCAATTAATTGTTATTCCTTCTCCAAACTCAAAATGGATGAAATTATGATAAGCAATGTGTTCTCTCTACTTAGAAATACATATTTTAAATGTATGGGCAATGGTTTCATCTCAAGCATGGGTGGTTCTTCAATAGAAGGCTTTGACAGCTTGAATGCTTTTTTAGATAATCCCATAGATTCAAATTGTTTTCCTTGGCTGGCATATACTTGCTTGAACTCCTCCAAAGTGGTCAAGGAATCATTATCATTGCTTTCTTCTTTTGGTGGCTCACTTGATAGCACTTCTACCATGCCTTTGCTATAGCATGTGTTCAGCTCTTTAGCAACAATGGAGTCAAGGACACTGATAGCTAAACATTCTTCCACATCATCATCTCGAAAACACATAGCATTGAAGACATTAAGTGTTACTTGTGGATCATGAACTCTCATTGTAGGTTCTCCTTTTTGCACATCTATAAGAGTTTTTCTAGTGGCTAGAAATGGTCTTCCAAAAATGATTGGAATTTGCTTGTCCGCCTTATAGTCCAATACAGTGAAATCCACTGGAAAAATGAACTTATCAACTTGAACTAGCATATCTTCAATTGTTCCTTTTGGTTATGCAAAAGACCTATCTGCTAGTTGAAGTGTGACTATGGTAGGTCTTGCTTCCCTAATTCCTAACTTCTTGAAGAATGACATAGTTATCAAATTAATGCTTGCTCCCAAATCACGAAAAGCTCTTCCACAATAAGTGTTACCAATGGAACATGGTATTGTAAAGGTCCCTAGATCTTTCAATTTTTGAGGAAGCTTTCTCTGAAGAATAGAGCTACATTCTTGAGTGAGGGCCACTATTTCAAATTCTCCCAACCTTCTTTTCTTGGAAAAGATACCCTTCGTGAATTTCACATAGTTGGACATTTGCTCAAGAGCTTCTACAAGTGGAATGTTAATGTGGAGCTGCTTCAAGACATCCAAGAATTTGTTGAATTGTTTGTCTTGTTACTACTTCTGGAATCTTTTAGGCAAGGGTGGTGGTGATTTGTCATTTTTCTGTTCTACTCTACCTTGCTATGTAGATGCTGTAGCATATTAGGCAGCATCAGATTTTTGTGTTTCCACCATTTCTGCTCTAGCTTCTTTCTCTTCTTCACATTGGATTGAAGTGGGCCCTTTTTGACATTTTGGATATGTAGTGGGTTGCTCTATCTCCTTGCCACTCCTTAATGTGATTGCTTTGTAGTGCTACTTACCCTCACATCCTGGATTTTCTATGTCACTTGGCAATGAACCTTGGGCTCTATCATTTAGTGGATTGTCCAATTCTCCCACTTAATTCTCTAGATTTCTCAATGAAACAACTTGACTTTGAATCATTGCAGACTAATTTTGAATTATGGCATCATTCTTTGCTATGTACTCCTTCAATAAGCTCTTAATAGGACTAGGTTGTTCTTGAGATTATTGTCTTTGAGGAGGATTGAGCTATTGAAAACTTGGTGGGTAGGCTGGTCTATTTGGCACAGTAGATGAACTTGTTCCTTGATTGCTCCAAGAAAAGTTTGGGTGTTGCTTCCACCCTGGATTGTAGGCATTTGAGTATAGGTTGTTGCTTTAGTTGAAGTTGCCAACATAATTAATTGATGCTGGATTAGATGGGCCAACTTTCAAATGAATGTCCCTCACCACAATAAACATAAGAAACTTTAGCTGCGTCCACCTTATGTTAGAGAGTGAAGAAATTTGAGCTATTAATGCTATCACTGCGTCCACCTTATGAATACCAGCAATGTTTCTACCAGTATTCAGTCTCTCCATTGGTCATTGATAATTGTTCTTGGCCATCCTCTCTAAAATCTCATAAGCTTCATTGGATGACTTGGCTAGAAGAGCAGCATTTATAGAAGCATTAACTATGGCTCTAATTTGGGCATTGAGATCGTTATAGAATGCCTCCATTTGAATCCATTAAGGAATTCCATGATGTGGGCACTTCCTTAGCAATTCCTTGAAATGTTCCCATGCTTCATACAATAACTCCCCATCCAATTGTTGGAAAGAAGTAATATCATTTTGAAGCTTAGCATTCTTTGTTGGAGGGAAATACTTCATCAAGAATTTCTTAGCTACATCATTCCAAGTGGTCAATGAATATGAGGGTAGTAAGTTTAACCAAGTTCTTACTCTATCTCTTAAAGAGTAGGGCAATAACTTCAATTTTAAAGCTTCTTCAGTAACTCATTGCATCTTGAATGAATCACAAACTTCCATGAATATCCGAAGATGAAGATAAGGTTCTTCTGTTGGCATCCCACTAAAATGCCCCGTTGTTTGGAGCATTTGGAGCATCATAAGCTTCAACTCAAATTACTATGGTTGAATTTGTGGTTGAACAATGCTGGGATTCAATCCATAAAGTAGGGGTACAACATATTCACTTATGGCTCTATCTCTATCATCCACTATTCTATCATTTGCTTCCTCAACTATTTTTTCAACTCTTGATAAACTGTGTTATTCTCTTCTTCTTCTTCTTCTAAGTGTATCATCAATTTTAGGGTCCAAAGGAATTAATTTAGGTTCTTGCTATCCACTCATGCAATGATTTAAATGAGATGCAAGAACACCTACAACAAGTGAAAATAAGAAGAGGTTATAGAAACAGAACAAGGGACTTCTACACAAAGTTACACAAATTTTCAATCCCCGGCAATGGCACTAAAAATTTGTTGTGTGATGAGTGTGATTGTCACTCAAAAATGCAAGTGCACGCAGTCAACAAGTAATATAGAGTGAGTGAGTATCGTCTCTATAGGAATTGAACTTCTTGCAACTTAAATGTAAAATTCCAATTAAGCAAACAATAATTTCTTGAGCTAACTAGAAGGATAAAAAGAGCAAAATGACAATGCTAAACTACACTACTACTAATTCAAGAAAAAAGAGGTACTGAATTTCCAAGAATTGTGGATTAATATGTGAATTAAATAGTTGAGATTGATGAATCCCTTTAACCTGAAATTTCCACCCAGCTGTTATGGTAATGCTGCAACAAACTTCCTTTTTAAACTAGAACTTCATAATAGAACATGTGAATTTCCCAATTCCAACATGTTTAGAGATCCAAAATTAGATTACACATATTCCTATGCTAATCCAGATTTTAGAGCACAATTTTTAGCACCAGTTCCTTGAGGTTTTGTAAGGTAAATAATATATTCCTATATTATCTACAAATCAATAGCATATACAGTTGAACTTGCATCATTCAAGCCATGTCCAATAACCTCAATCTTTCCAAATTTGAAGTTATTTCTATATCCCATCATTAATGGCCAATCAACAATGAGAAATGGCATTTAAAACACTTGAAATGAAAAGGGAAAATTTACTCAACATTACAAATAATAATCTAGGATTTCATTGCAAGATTAAAGTTCATCATTAATCCCAACTAAAATAAATTTAGCTCATGTTCAAATATGAAATAACTTTTAAATACAAAGCATTCATTATTCACCAAAATTAGAAATAACAAGAGAAAAGGAAGAAAAGGAAACGAAGAAAGGCAAATCTGAATTTCTGTGTTCTCCTCGGCTTCCTTTGCTCTCTACAAAATTTTCTTGTTATTTCTGCTATCTAGCTACTATCCTCACATCCTCACATCCTCTCAACTTCCTCTAGGTTTTTCAGCACCCAAAAATGGCCGAATAAAATGCTATTCATGTGCACACCCTTGCTAGCCCCTTTAATCAGATTTTTACAGTACAAAAATGGGTAGAGACCATTCAGCTTCCTACTGACATGCACACTTGCTATTGCCACCTTGTCATTAGATTTTTACAGCACCAAAATGGGTAGAATACCTTCCAATCTGGCATGCCACTTCTACTGGCTTTTAATAAGAATTTAACCCATCAAAAAATAAAGTTGATCCCTACCATAATGAAATTTTTGCTGGTAAAATTTTTTTACATGTTGTAATAGCTACCTTTCTCTTCAACTTTTAGTTTCTTTCTTAGCCTTTTTCCTCCTTTTACAAGCCACAATTAGCACTTAATCATCTAAAAAACAAACATCATTAATTCAATTCAAATTCTCTATTAACATATCCAAAAATTTCACAAATAAAATAATAAAATCACTTGAGACAAAATAACAAAAATTATTAATAATAAAGATTGATTTATAAAAATCACTCTTATACTTCAATAATTTAAGCCTTGAAATAATCAAGATAACTCTATTTCCATAGAGTTATTAATGAAGTTTGAAATGCTTGTAGATTGAATTTGGTAAGCATATAGCCTACAAGGATTTTGAGCTATTATTGATCAGTTTTATTAGGTTCTTCTTTCTTATGAGTGATTTTCATCCATGAAATTGTTGCTCTAGATGTTGCTATGAATCTTTTAAAGATTACATTAGCACATGCATGCATGAATTTGATTAAGACATTCTCTGATTAAGCCATTTTTTTCTCTTTTAGCTAAACTTGCAAAGTACCATTATTGAGCTCCTTTGAGCCTAATTCCTTTTTTTCTCATTATGTAACCTATTACCAAGCTAAGCCTTGAATGCCTTTACATTTTCTTAAGCTTGGGGATTAGTTCTTGAATAAATGTGGGGTGTGCTAATTGTTGGGTGAAATGATAAATGGGATTCATTACAATAGTAAAAAAAAGAAAAACAAAGAAACAAATGAAAAAATAAAGAAGAAAAGAAAAAGAGCTCAATGCAATGAAAGAGAAAGAAAACAAGAAAAAAGAAAATTGAATTTTAAGGAAAAAGAAAATTTTCAAAAAGAAAAAGCTTGAAATAAAAGAAAGTGAAAAAGTGAAGAAAAGGAAAAAGAAAAAGAGAAGCAATAAATATGAAATTTTATGATTTAGATTTTGATTTTAATTGCTCCTTTGGTTGTCTAAATCGATGCCACAATGTTTTATTAGTCTCTTAGGGTTTCAACTTTCATATCTGTATAATTTCTTTCCTTCCCTTTTCCTTTTGCTGCATTACAACACTTGAGAAGTCCTTTTCATTTGTGTTATGCATGTGATTTGAGTAGTTAACAAACAAGCTTATGGTAGTGTATTTTCATATAATGGAATTGAGTGAAACACTTACCTATCTTGAACACTAAAAGAGTTAAAGAGCTTTCTTCTGGGGTCTACCACTTGATCTATTTTCCTTTTGAATGAAATTACTTTGCTAGTTGATTTTGAGTTTTAAGTTGTCAAGAATGTTGCTTCATGATGATGTGTTATGTGCCTTAAAATTTTGGTTGTTTCCTTTCCTTTGGTTTTTCATTCTCATCATTGTTGAAAGGTTAGTGTTGGAGTTTTTGTTTAGAGTCTAGTTTGGATTAGTTTTGGTGTCTTGCCCGAGAATGTGTAAGAGCTAAGTGTGGGGGAATTTAATGAATATAATTTATACACATTTTATATCCTTTTTCTGCTTAGTTTTTTGTCATGATTTTGTGCAAAATTGGATACTTGAGTTTGGTTTCTTGAATTGGTTAGTTTTGGCACTTAATTAGCTTAATTCAATAATTTGACACTGTTTAGGTTTTTAGGTGTATGTGGAGTTTTGAACTTCAATTTTGAGTGATTTTTGTATCATTGGAAAGCCCAATGGAAGCTCTACAAATTTTATGAATAGTGCTAAGCCCAGTTGATGAATTCAATTTATACACATTTTATATCCCTTTTCTACTTAGTGTTTTGTCATGTTTATATGCTAAATTGGATACTTGTGATTGGTTTCTTGAATTAGTCTGTTTTGGGAGTTCATCAGATTAATTTGTTAATATGGCACTATTTTAGGTTTTTAGTGTATCTAGAGTTCTATACTTCTATTTTTGGTGATTCTTATTTCTTTTGAAAAGCTAAGAGAAAGCTCTACAAATGTTATATAGAGTTCCAAAAACAATATAGCCATTTAGAGGGCCTAATTCAACCCAAAAACTAAAACATAGTGCTGACTAGTTGACCTAGATTTAAGTCTTGATATTGTGACCATATATGATGCTCTAGAATTCAATTTAGTGCAAACCAAATCTGATTGGATAGATAAGATTCACCACTACAACTTTTATGAAGGGCTTTAGGCCCAAACACACTATTTGAATGAGTGTTAAGGCTGTGAATCTTAATGACAAACTCTATTATAGGTTGGATCGCTCTATAAAATTGTTGCTATTTTTAGCCCATAAATTGAGCTAGGAACCAATTTTTTGGCAAGACTAGGGTCGTTAGGTTGTTAAGTGATAAGGTTACAATTTCTATGAAGAGATCCAGGTTTAATTGTACCCCTATCTAACCTTAATTAGTAGCCAAAGTGAGAGGAGAGGTGCAAAGTATAAAAACATGAATTCAATAGCCATTTAGAAAATTTTCATTTTATCTCAATTTTTTCATAAAGGAGGAGTTCTCTTAAGCCAAGAACACTATTTACTTTTAGGACTTCTTTTTTCTTTTTGTTTTATTTATTTTGTAATGTGTAGTTAAGCCTTCACATCAATTCTGTTATTGATTGTGAGACTTATTTCTCTTATTGATTTATTACCAATTTGATTTTCTTGTCTCTCTGAATTCATATAATTAATTGCTTTGAATGATTGATTAATTAGGCCCATTAATTGATTATTCATTGTAATTAACTGTTAGCTAAACTTCTATAATCAATATTGTTTATGATTGTTTGGTTTGACTAGCTCTACTTTTGATTGTGCAATGGTACAAGTCAATTATCCTAGAGAAAGAAGGGTGCTTAATGAATTTCTTATTGGGGTGAGTTTGTTAGTCAGTCTTGGTATTTTCAGTTCTATTGCTATTATTGAGTTGGTTGGGGTGCTTGGCTTTGATGAATTCAGCAATAAGGGTTAATTTGAGTGTTGGGCTCGATTAGTGAAATTAGAAGAAAATTAGCAAGAATTAATTTAGATGTTGTGCTTCATTTGATCCATGGCCAAGTGGCCAAAAAGTCAATGAAACCTTTATGTCAATGATCATTCAATGAATTGAATGCAAGATTCTCTTTGATTGAAGTTTTCTCACTTAAGTTCCCCTTTTTTATGGCACTGTTGCTTAGGACTAGTTTAATTAATTTTTGTGTATTTAGTGGAAACTTGTATTTAGGATACTAGCTTTAGGATTAGGATTTAATTCTATTTATTTTTTGTTGCTTTCACCCCTTTTTTGTGCATAGTTTTGTCTATTTACAAGAGTTTTTGATAGAGGTTGGCTAAAAATGTTTTTGTGGAATTTGGAGATAAAATTTGGCAAGTTAGGAGATTTTGGCCTTCTAATAAAAATCCAAGCATTTACTCTATTTTCTTATCTCTTTTATTTTAATTGTCCATTATTTGCTACTAGTTTGGTGCTTACATTAAGGATAATGTAAAATCTAAGTATAAGGGAGGTTAAGTATAGGGGAGACATTAGGATTGTTTTGTTTGTGTTTAAAAAAATATTTTTTTGTTTATTTTGTGCATTTAGGTGTTTTTTTAATGATGATGATTTTGTTTAGGTCTTGAGTAAGTTACAATTGATTTTGATAGTTGCATAACATGATTGAATAAATTATCTTGTCTCCTGATCCTTGAATTTCATTAGCATAAAGATGAAGTTTAAAATGTTTGTAGATTGATTTTAGTAGATAGATAATCTATGATATTTTGAGCCATTACTAATCATTTTTATCAGGCTCCATTCTTTCTTGTGTGTGATTTTCTCTTATGGAATTATTACTCTAGAACTTTCTTTGAATCTTCTTGATATTACATTGGCACATGCATGCATGAATATGATTAAGGCATTCTTTGATTGAGGTGTTGTTGCCCTTTTAGCTAACCTTGGAATGTATCATTGTTGAGTCATTCTGATGCTAATTGACCTTTCTCTGTTATGTAACCCACTAGATAGCCAAGCCTTGATTGTCTTTCCCTTTTCCTAAGCTTAAGGATTAGTAGAGCATTTAATTCATTAGTAGGATTGGTTCTTGAACAAGTGTGAGGGTGTGCTAATTATTTGTTGAAAAGACAAATGTGATTCATTATAATGGTCAAGGAAAAAAAAGGGAAGCAAATGAAAAGAGAAGAAAAAAGAGAAAAAGAGTCAATGCAAATAAAGAAAAAGAAAATAAGAAAAAGAAAACTAAATTTGAAGGAAAAAGAAATTTTTAAAAAGAAAAATCTCAAAATAAAAGAAAGTGAAAAGTGAAAAAAATGAAAGAGAGTAAGAGAATTTGATAAATGTGAAAATTTCTAATGTAGATTTTAGTTTTAATTGCTCCTTTGCTTACTTGAGTCCATGCCACAATACTTTATTAGTCTCGTTGGTTTTCAATTTCATATAATTATCATTCATTTCCTTCACTTTTCCTTTGGCCACATTACAATCCTTGAGAAGTCCTTTTGATTTGTGCTATGTATGTGATTTGAGTAATGGAGATTAGATATTAAGCAGGATTATGGCAATACATTTTCATGGATTGAAATTGAGTGAAATACTTGCCTACGTTAAACACTAAGAAAGTTGGAGAGCTTATCTTGAGAGGATCTTCCGATTTGATCTACTTTCATTTTGAATGAAATCATTTTATTAGTTGATTTTGAGTTTTAAGTTGTCAAGAATGTTGCTTTATGATGTTCTATGTCCCTTGAAATTTTATTTGTTTCCTTGCTTTTTGGTTTTGCACTCTTATCGTTGTTGAAAATTTCGTGTTAGAGTTTTTGTTTTAAGTTTAGTTTGATTTAGTTTTGGTGTCTTACTCGAGGTCATGCAAGGGCTAAAGGTGGGGTAATTTGATGAATATAATTTATACACATTTTATATGCCTTATCTACTTAGTCTTTTGTCATGTTTATATGCTAAATTAGATACTTGTGATTGGATTCTTGAATTGGTCAGTTTTAGAGCTTAGTTAGATTAATTCTATAATTTGGCACTTTTCTAGGTTTTTGGATGTCTCTATAGTTCTGTTCTTTAGTTTTTGATGATTCTTATGTCTTTGAAAATCTAAGAGGAAGCTCTATAAATGTTATGTGAGAGTTTCAAGCCTTGTTCAATCATTTAGAGGGATGAATTTAGCCCAAAAGCCAAAACAAAGTTGAAAGGCTCGAGGGCAAAGCACACCATTTTGAATGAGCTTTAGGGTTATGAATCTAAGTGACAAACTTTGTTACGGGTTGGACTTGTCACAACTTGAACTCTTAGTCATGACTGGCATGAATATCAATCATCAATTGATAAACACCAGCCTTTAATTTGTCCCTGGTATTCACTACTACTCATTCTTGTTTTAATAATCCCTATTCTTACTTAAATCGAAATGGTTATTAGGGGCAAACTTATAGAAGGGGAAAGAAACATAGACATATAAACATGTTATTATAATGTACAGAGGCATCGCCAACCATGGCACATGCTCATTTAGACTTTCATTTAACAAGCTCTCAACAAATTTATAATATACATACATTCCTAAAGGGCTATCTATTGTGGTGGTATTTACATCAGCAATGACTTCCATGAAGTTACCACCTATCCTTAATTTTCAGAGCTAGGTCAATAACAATTTTTGAGAGTTTGAAAAATAATCCATAGAAAAGTGAGTTTAGAACTTAGTGAGATAAATCCATACATAACTTATGAATTCATCAACATTTAACTACACACATATATGTCATATCTTTAGAAAGCATAACTCATACTAGAATTTTCAAACACATCATAAAGACCTAATGGATCAGCCTTTGAGTAATATCACAATACATTTTAAATTATCACACTATAAAGAACCATGATTTTCTCATGGCCTCAAGCCATTCTCATTAATCATTATATGTTCAGGTCACAATACTATATCCCTTTCTAGCATTTTAGAGGCTCAATCTTCACATGAATTTATATCACATTATCTTACCACATTAAATCTTCTTTTAGAATTTCTTAGAATAATAGTTACAAAATTATACCATTCACACAATTTCAGGCTATCAATAACCAAGTCACATATTTAAGTCATATTTTGCTCACATTTCAATGTATTTGAATAACAATTCCAATAGATAACATAATAAAGAAAAGCAATGTAGGCCTCCTTGTTACTCTATTCTAGCCATAACCTGCACAAGCCCTACCTTATCCCTCTAGCACTAGTCTTTTGCCCCTCTGCCATTTATAATGCATAGATCTAGGATTAGATTCATTATTTCCTTCTTTAACCCATCATTTTCATATCATTCATAACATTGTATCTCAGGTCATGTCTCATGTACATAAACAAGCATTACACTATATAATCATTTACGATGATTATAATGCCAACAACAATTATCACATACTTTTCAATATCTTGCATACATTATCAAGTTTTATGCCATAATACCACTCATAGTAGTTGCATTTTCACAATCACAGTCATTGCTCACTTGCGATCTCATGTTTTATGGGAAATTTTCAAGTATCATAATGGCATCATTTTTATCACATTATCACATCATCTATTATTTGCATATATTTTATATCATATTTATCATATATATCACATATCATTGTCATTATATATCATAGACTAGTTCTTAAAGAATATTAAAACTTAGACCTGAATCATAATTATATGGGTCTTATTATTATAACAAGTATCATGACCATTTTCCTATTATCCGCCTATAGACCATCATTTCATGATTGCCTCAGACACATATTCTTTGTCACACTATTTTTATAACTATCCATATTACTTCCTTAACATTTGTATATAAACAATTACTAGGTTAATTAGTATTAACTTGGAAATTACTCATTCAAGACTTTTCATCTATTTTATCTAACTTAATTGTATCTCATGTAAGTCTACACCCCATAGAAATAGAATAGTTTTTAAAGAGAAAGAAGTTTGAATTGAAAAGAGTGGAAAAATTCTGGAGGTGTGATCAGAATCGTGAGCAAAATTGGGGTTTGAAGTTCATGAAGAATTGTGACCAAGATCACTGAAGAAATTCAAGTTGAATTGAGGAAATTCAATTGAAAATGTGATTCTACTCTCCAAACTTTGGAAACTTTTTGGAAGTCTAAATTTAAACACGATTTGAATCATGAATAGAATCAAAAAATAAAGTAGGAAATATTGATTCAAATTGTATGAATTTAGTTTAAAATTTGATTAAAATCTAAGAACAAAAGTGCTAGATTTTTATAAGTATAATCATAGGATTAATTCAAATAGTTGTGATTCAACTTGCACAAGCAGGTTTTGCAAGAAAATAGTAGAAAAATAGGAGAAATGACTTTATGTTTAGTCTTCTACTATAAATCCTTATTTCAATATGTTTTGAAAGTTTAAAGAAGCTTATAACATAGCTATTTTGAGAACAAACCAAACAACATATCAACATATCCATTCAACCTCAAATTTAGCTACACAATCACCAAAAACTCAACTTATCCATTTGCACTAACTTATCAATGAATCACAAAAAAGAATACACCATAATTCACAAGAAGGTTAAGGATTACTCACTTTAGCAGCTAGAAATAAACAAATCAAACAAAACTCATAAAGATCTTCAATATTCTTTAAGAATACAAAAGAAGAGGTTATTAGCTTTTAGATTTTTCAAGGATTTTTGCTCTTCAACTAATCATCTATTTTTAGATTATGGTCCCATTTAACATAAATAGGCTATATCTAATAGATTCAAGCTCCAAAATACCATAAAAATTATATTGATTCATGGGATATAAATAATGAAATGAATAGTGACAACAAATTTTAAAAATTCATAACTCAACTTTTATTCCATGAATCAATAAGATTGTTGATGTCAAAAGAGGAAGAAGAAAAGAATTGTAAAAATTTTAGAAATTAGCATGGAAGACTAAAGGATGACCTGAAGATAAAATGAGAGCATATAGAGAAAGAAAGAATAAACTTGGAGAAGAAGATGAAAGGTTACTTGAAACAATCGAAAATAAGCTTAAAAAGAAGAGGGCAGCTACCTCTTGAGTGGCAAAAATGGAAAGAAAATTGGTCAACTCCCTTTAACTTTCTTCCTTAACAAGTTTGTAATTTCTTTTGTTTGATGACTTTGCCAATTTGTTTACCTAAAGTCCAAGTTGATATGCTTATCGATTACCTGCAGTCATGAAATTTTAATACAAATTAGTTAAATTAATTACCTTTATAACGATTGTAAGTTTACAGTTGTCGGGTAGCTGTAACCCTAGTTTTGATTTTTTGAATGTTTTTTTGAATATTAAATTTTGTAAATACAAATTTTGCTCCACAAGCATTCAAATTGAGAATTTTCACTTTTTGAATATTCCTATCATTCATAAAATGTTTTTCCATTATGTCTGAACACTTCATATCTCAAAATGTATAATTCCAAATTCTCAAACTTTTCAAAGTTACCCTTCTTATATTTTTCTGAAAAGCCATTTTGTTATAAAAATTCATTTTAGAAAATTGGAATGTTCCATTACTACTCTAGAAAATTATTTCCATTCTTAGCCTATAAATTGAGCTACAAAATCAAATTTTTATGCTAGGCCAAGGCCATTGGGTTACTAAGAGATAGGGCTACAACTTCTATGAAAAGATCCAAGTCCAGCTATGCCTCCAGATAACCTTAATCAGTAACCAAAGTAAAATAAGAGGTGTAGAGTATAAAAATATGAATTTAATAGTCATTTAGAATTCTTTCATTTTATCATAATTTTGTAATAAAGGAAGAGTTCCCCTGGGGCAAAAACAACATTCCATTTTAGGTATTCTCTTTTCTTTTATTTTTATTTTTATTTCTTTTGTAATGTGTAACTAAACCGTTTTATTCAATCTAAGAAAAATCTACCTCAATTCTCTTGTTTATTGTGAAACTTGTTTCTATTGTTGATATTCTAAGTTTGGTTTTCCTTATTTCTCTGAATTAATGTAATTTATTACATTGAACGATTGATTAATTGGGCCTATTAATTGATTATTCTTTGTAATTAACTACTAGCTAAACTTCTATAATCAATATTGTTTATGGCCATTTAGTTTGAGTAGCACTAGGGTTCTGGATTATGCATTGGTATAGGTCAATTATCCTAAAGAAACAAGGGTGATTACTAAATTTGTTACTGGGGTGAGTTTGCTAATTAGTCTTGGCATTTTTTGTTCCTAATGCTATTATTTAGTTGGTTTGGGTGTTGAGCATTGATCAATTTAGCAATAAGGGTCAGTTAGGGTGCTTGGCTCAATTAGCAAGAATTGATTTAGGTGTTGGGCCTAATTTGATTCTTGGTTAATTGGTCAAGGAGGGAATGAAACCTTTATGTCAATGATTAGTCAATGAATTGAATGCAAGAATCCCTTGGATTAAAGTTTTCTCACTTTAGTTCCCCTTTTACCTTTAATTCTCTTATTTATGTGACTGCAATTTGTCTAATTTCTAATTTTGAGTAATTAACCATCAACCCCCTATCTTTTACTTTCATACACTAGATTAACTACTAGTCTCTGTTGATTAACTTGGACTTATCCTACTACAAACTAGGGTAGTTTAGTATATTATCTTTACTAGTTTTGAAAACTATCACCAGTTCAACCGTTTAAAGGGCTAAATTTAGCTTAAAAGCTAAAATAGAGTGCTGACTAGTTAATGTAGAACCAATCTTAGTATTTTGACCATTAGGAGCTCTAGACCTTATTTCATTGCAAACTAATGCCCAATGGATAGCTAAGATCTACTTTTACAACCTTTATGGAAGGCTATTGGTCAAAGCGCACCATTTTGATTTAGTTTTAGGGCTGTGAATCCAAATGACGAACTTTGTTATGGGTTGGATTGCTCTGCAAAATTGTTTTAGTTTTTAGCCCATAAGTTGAGCTAGAAGTCAAATTTCTTAGCAAGGTTAGGAACCTTTTCATTTCTCTCACTTTTGTAATAATGAGAGAGCTTTCCTAGGGCAAGAACACTAGTCCTTTTTAGGTCTTCTCTTTTCTTTTAGTTTTATTTCATTTATAATTTGTAATTAATATTTTCTTTCAATTTAAAAAAAATTTTGCTTTAATTCTCTTATTGATTGTGATATTTGTTTCTATTTTTGATCTATTCCTAATTCGATTTCCTTGTTTCTTTAATTTATAGAATTAATTGCTTTGGATGATTAGTTAATGTGACCATTTAATTGATTGTCTATTATAATAAATTGCTAGCTAAACTTTTATAATCAAGATTGCTTATGGCTATTTAGCTTGAGTAGCACTTGGGTTTTTGATTATATACTAGAGTTGGTCAATTATTCTAGAAAAACATAGGATGATTAATGAATTTGCAATTGGGGCCAGTTTCTTATTCAATCTTAGTATTTTTTAGCTTTTAATGCTATTGTTGGTGTTGGATTTTGATCAATCAAACAATAAGGGTTTATTTGAGTGCTGAGCTTGATTAGAAAAATTAGAGGGAAATTAGTAGGAATTAATCTAGGTGCTATGCCTAATTTAATTCTTAGCTAAGTAGTCAAAAAAGAAATGAAACTTTTGTGCTTATGATCAATCACAAAATTGAATGTAAGAGCCCTTTGGATTGAAGCCTTTCATTTATATTTCATTTGCAACATTTAGTTCTCTTTGTTTATGTTGCTTCCTAATTTCTATTTTCATATTCTAAGTAGATAGCCAACAATCCCTCCTGTCTTTTACTTTTATACACTAGATTAATCACTAGTCCCTTTGGATTGACTTGGACTCATCCTACTATGAGCTAGGGCAGTTCAGAATATTATCTTTGCCAATTTTGAGACCCATCATAGCACAGGATGAAAGGGCAAATGACACCACTCAAAATGAACTTGCCTTGGCTGTGACTACTTGGCTATGTCAACAAGCAAGTCAAGTGACCCAACTTCATGCAAATAAACCACCCAAAAAAAGGATCATGATCGAATGATTGCCATCTAACATTGCAAACAAAGTCTAAGTCTTCACAAGATAAAGTACATGGATCATTGGTGCAAAATGGTGCAAACCATGGTCAAACAACCAAAAACTCTAGGTCTATCAGCTTAGGTTATAACATAGTTGCTAGGCGCACTAAAGATGAGATCTCCTTTTAACGACCTTATGTAAGCTAGTACGCCGATTAACAAGCATAAAATGTGTGATTATGCTATCATCTACAAGGTGAGAATCTTGCTCATGCTAACAATACACTAAAAACACGTGAGCACTCCCCATTCTCCTATCATACTAAATGACATGCTCGGTGCCTATATAAGGCCTCATGTCCCTCTCTTACACGATTCACTCCCACTACTGATATTGAAACTTTGCTTCTAGAATTGACTTGGGCATCGGGGTGTAATCAACAGACAACTTCCGTTGTATATGACTGATGTTGCTCTTTGTGCAAGTCATTCCTTAACCATCCACCAACCTTTCAATTGATTTGTTCTAGTAGAAGAGTTTCAGGATTCATCTAATTACATCTTATAATATGTATATGTGTAAAATAATAAATATGACAATTGAACATATATATGGTGATAACTTGATATTCATAACCACTATATATGGTTTGTATTCATGATTATATATGATAAAGAAGGAAGAACAAAGAAGAAAGAAGAGAGGATAGGTGGGCTCCTCTCTACCTTAGATGCCATCGTTAGGTTAGAGTTTGTTCTCTCAACGAGGTAATAGTAGTAACATATAAGGCGAGATTAGGGACCTCCTATTGTGGAAACAAATTGGGCTAACTTGCTTATCATCAGTAGCCCAACAAATAAAGTCCGCATAACAATAGATCAATAGAGAGTCTAAGTGCCATATTAAAGTTTAACAACAGATATGAAAAATATTATTTGGTATTTGGTAATCAAACTTACAATAAATTAATTGATTATACTAGTCTAGAATATTATTCCAACAAATACGTTTCATGTAGATGTGTTATGTGCATGCAATATATTTTATATATCATTAATTAACTTGAGATCAAACATTGATTTTGACGTGGAGTAGATATATATGATATTATGTAAAGGTGGCAAACTTCTCTCCACAATTTCTTGTAAGTATCTTTTCTTTTCTTTATATAGAAAAGTATTCGTCCGGATAATTTTCAACTTTTAAACCTTCCATGTGATATCAACTGTTCCCTCCAATTGTATCATGCCATGTCCATCATTCAATCTGTTTAAGATTCAAAGTAGATCATCAAGAATCTAAGTTATTGTCTTCTGATATTACGTAAAGATGGTTAAAATTATTAATAAGGAGTGCACGTCATGTTTAAACCTCCGCAGCCAAATGGAAGTTGCACCGCTATGTTTAAACAGTGCCAAATGCCTTTGCCAAGCAGACAGGGAAGGAGAAATTACAATCTCACGCTGGCAATATCGTATGACAGCTACTATAATGCTTTACCCATTTCTCAACCATTTTAGTTTCACCAATATCCAACCCGAGTTCAGTTTGATTCGAAAAAGTGCTTAAATCAATGTAACACATTCAAAAAGCTTCTGGGAAAGCATCAAATTTCACGTAGATCAAATGCCAAACTATTGTTGAGCAGTACAAAAACACATAATTAACAACATGCATAGAGTACACGGCATTCCAAAATTTATCAACTTCGCAGCTTTCAAAAACTTTAAATAGAATAAATATCATGATCTTTTAAATCGAAATCAAACAATCAACAGAAACTCAAGATGAAAGAAGACAGGTTAAGTCCAAACATATTAGTCAAGAACATACTATTGAAATTTCTCAAAATATACCGAAGACAGAATGAACTTCTCAAATAACTCATTATCTCATTTAAGCTTGTTTTAGCTGATTGGACTCAATGTTAGAGAGTACGACAGTAGCGTTAGAAGCAAACGGTGGTTGGGCAAAAGGAACAGCATCTACGGTAAGGGTAAGAGGAGTAGCGGTGACGATGGCAACAAGAAGAGCTGCTGTGAGATCTATGTTGAAGGTGTCCACCGACGAGCAGGGATCGCGGTGTCGTGGAAATATATCGGAGTTTCAAAGTCCATCTATTTGTTTTATTGAATTATCCAATAAAGATGCTTGGTATTTTTTTCAAAATTCCTAAATTAATTAGCTATCCAAATAAGAAATTTAATTATTTCTTAATTTTACTATTTTATAAAATTACATTTTTTTTCTTGAATTATCCCACTCAGCACATTGTAGATGATTTTCTCTTTCTTATATAAAGAGACACCTATTTCATTCTCTCCCTAAATCAGTAATCTTTTATGTAATTAAAAAAGTTATAAATATTTTATATAATAGTGCAGCGAAATAGCTTAATTTTTTAGAAGCAGAAGCATAAAAGAGACAGACCGTCAATGTTTTATTAGGGACTGCATTTTAGATAAATAAGAAACTGGCGATGCCTTCTGTAGAAGGGAGTCACGGAATCCCGCTGTTGCCACAATGGATGTCAATAAGGAACATCACTTGGCACCACAAAGGCTCCGTCAATTTTCAGCGTTTTTAGAGTATTATAAATCTTGTGACCAAATTTGATAAACAAATCTGCTTGGATATAGACAAGATTTGATACAAAAATAAAGCATGAAGAGAATATCTTATGGAGTGAATTTGCGAGAAAATATGCATATAATTCTTTTTTTATTTTTCGACATTGTGAGAACATTCATGTAATTTTGATCAAGATAACTTGTCTAGTGCAAGTAATTAAACATATGGCTGTGACCTTTAGATTTTTTTTTCTTTGTGTTGATGTATTATGATGCATTAAATCCCATTTGAACTAGGAGAAAAACCCTTAGTTAACATAGAAAAAATATGTTTACTTGTGCTAGTAAGGCTTTGGCTCAGAATGCTAATAATGGGAAGTGTTTGGTGACTTGGGTAGGCATCAATGCACTAGTATAGGTATACAAGTGTGTGGCTTGGTGCCTCCTATACACATTCAGAATCTTGGAACAAGGCTTTATGGGAATAAAAGAAGTAGTTCCTATTCGATTGAAACATTGTCCCATGAATTTATTCAATTTTGGCCGCATTCATCCTGATATGTTTGAATTACATGAACACATATATATTGTTTGCCAATATGTGTGAATTGGCTGCCTCTATATGTGAATTGATTGCTTATGTGCTATGTGTTTTGTTACTTATTGTTGCCTCGATGTAATATAAATTGCAGATGTTGTTTGTTATTTTCAAAACTAAGATGATGTATAACTAGTTAGCTAGCTTATTCTTTGGTATTGAGTAAGTGAGTGCCAAGTAAAAAGATTAAGCATCACATATTTCAACATTCAAGCTATTTGATCATGAAAGTTTGGTATTAAAGAGTGGGTGAGACCATGTTTCTTTGTTTTTCGCTACACCTTTTCAATATGCCATTATGTCGAAGAAAAAGAAGTCCATTGAATGCTTTGATGCAATCGATTTTGTATTTGGGAATCTCAAAGGAGTTGTGGAAGTTGTAAGAAATTTGCAAAGCAAAAAGATCTCTAAACTCTTTTAAAGAGCCAAAAATTTGGAATCTGTCAAGCTTAGAGTATTGAATCTTGATGCTTTGTAAGTCGATGAGTGGCTTGTTGATATTGAAAACACTCAAAAGGATTTAAGAGATCCTAAGAAAGACCTTACCAATGAGATGAAGGATATTGTAGCAACTCTTCATGGTGTGATAAGTGATAAAGTAGCTTCAATGAAGGTATTGATGATGGCATTGGAAATAATTCGCAAGAGGTTGGTACCTCTGAGTGAAGGAAAAAGGTAAAAATCTCTGAACCAAGGCCATATGGAAGGAGAGTGTCATGCCCCTATAAAAGGCGTGACTGGTGTAGGAAGGCATCCAGTGATGACAACTTACAAATCTAACACACTTTGACAATACATAAATCCCATCACTTAAAGAAGGATGAAGCCTAAAAATTCATTTAAAATGTTTGAAAAATAAGTTTCACCTAAAAAAGGTTTTATCAAAATTTCGATAAAGTCTCCTATTTTTTTTTAAACACTTCCAGGGCCAGTTGCCCTTCTGACAACTTGAAAAAACAATTTCAGAAATTCTCACTTATTTTCCAGACACCAAAATAATTACAACAATTCAAGACCAACTTTACATATGCATAGACAAACTTTACAATTGCCAATTGAATGTCCTAACTTTATGTCTTTAGTTTTTGTCCTGAAATCTTCATGATATCCAATAAACCTGAAGGTAAAACATTTTTTTTTCCAAGAAAACATAATGAGTTTCAATGAAACCTAGTAAGTGAATTGCTTACTTTAAATACTATTTATATTATATGGCACAAATACAATTTTAATAAAATACATCTATTGACAGTTCAACCAATACAGGTTACTAATTTACCAGGTATCACAACTATTAATTTATATAGCAATAATCTTAAATCAATAATTAAATAGTCATACTTATAATGAATTTGTTATTATATATATAGATAAAGGGTCATTTGCTATTCAATGCAAACAAAATGAAGAACCACCATATTGGTAGTTTCCAATCACATCAATTTAATGTCTATGTATATGAGAAAATTGTCACTTTTATAGTCATAATCAATCAATAAGAATGGCTTACTATCATTCCTTAGCAAATAGAGGCATTTTGATCAAATCAATACATTATCTTTACATAAAGCATTCAAATCAAACATTTTCAATTCAATCAATTGAAGGCATACAAACGAACTAGGAGTTGGGCACATGAGCAAGTATCTTTAGGCAACTTTCCACTTAGTTTATAAATCAATATCTATTGACATCGGAATTTGATTCACGTGGAGAGTCCCAAACCCCAGCCAACGGAAGTGAATTCGTGGACCCAAGTCTATCTTCTAAAGTGTGGGAGATAAAAGGGGAGGAAGAAGGATCCAGCTGGAGAGTGTCGAACGGTGCTTTTAACATGGTTCGGCTAAATCTGGGTAGTACCGGACCTTACGTCCACGACGGAGCTTTTATTGATATTTAAAAGGGGATTTTTACGAAGTTTTGGCATACAAGTTTTTAGTCTCCTATCCTCTTCTAACAAGGTATTCCTATTTATAAAGGAAGGAAGAGTTACATGAAATAATTACTAGCTATAGTTGCATTACATCGATAAATAAATGTGAAAGACAGATAAACTCCGGCACTTCGGTTGTTGTAGGTTTCTTTTTGTGGGGTGGACCCCCTCTTGTTGGTTGTAGACTAGCATTTGTATGTGTCTGTCCTATGGTCTCGCATTGTCAAGCGGGATGTCCATCCTCAAAGGCTAAGTTCCTTAGCCCCGGGGGTGTTGTGGTAGGTCACTTAGCAAGTTTATTGTTGTTGCTGTAGTGGAATGGCGAGCTCAGGTAAGGTGGTTGACTGCTTAGTGAGCTGGCCTTATGATGACCTCATTGTGTCACTTTCTGGCGTAAGTGAGGTGGAGCTCGTTGGGCGTCCTTAGCCAGCTGGGTAACTTAGCCTCTGCCGGGCTTGTGCTTGTCTCATTCTCTTACGGCCAATTTTTGCCTACAATAATATCAAACCTCCAATTGCCTTGACCCTGCAACAGATATTCTCCCCCTTATCTCTCTAATAGATTTCATGGTGATGTCAATAACGATATACATAAATTTTTGAAAAAATATGCTTTTAGGAGGTTCGTTAAAGAAGTTGTTCCATGAATCCAATTTTCATTTCACACATAACTCATCAAAACACAAATGCACAAAAATTCAATGATCATGTCCACACTCAATTAATTAGTTAGTGCATTACACAAAAAATCATTTATTTTTACATGTTCATGTAAACATCACAACTTAATATATAAATTCAAGAGAAATTTAAATAATGCTTAGTGAAATATCATCACCAAAAATATCTAAACTCATGTTTCTATATATTAGTTTAACAAATTAATACCAATAAAAGAATAGGTTATTTATTTACATGGCTACACATAATTGTTTCCATGAGACCATTCTATTAAAGGGTTTTCAATATCTGACTAATCCTATTCCCCACTTGTATGCATGTTCAAAGTTCCATATCAACACCAATTCAACATTTGATCACTTCCCCTTTTTAATCAGTTTATATAATACAATTTCATTCCAATCTTCCATTCATCTTTACTAAACCACCATTGTAATTTAAAATAGGTACTTTTCATATACCTACGTACAAATTCTCCTAAATATGTAACCACCTTTCATTTATCTATATTCGAGAAATAATATTCTTATGGAAACATTAATGCTTCCATCAACTAATTAACTTGAAATAACAATTTCTACTTAATGCTAATATCTTATACCTAACACTGACTCCATACAAGAAACAATGAAGACACATAGATTTGCCCCACTCACTAGGTAAACAAATCGTATTGGCCTATACTTTCAGTCACACAATTCTTTGATCAAGGAACATAGTTCTAGCTTAATTAATTTAGACAAGATCTACCAATTTAACTTCACACATATCAAGCTATAAAGTGGTGCTAGGATTGAACAAATGGTTCTATTGTGGGTAAAAATTAGTCTCGTAAGGGAAGTTGAAGGCTTAGTAGAAGCAAAGTCTAAAATGGAGGATAATCAGCTCGCTGAGGTGAGAGCATGAGGTCCTAGTTCACATGCTCATCAAATCATTCTTGCATGAGCTCACCTCGCTGCAGGCGGGCTCATCCTCACTAAACAATAGACTTGAACTTGCGAAGAGAAGGCATAGCCTAGGCCAGAAGCTTAGTGACATGGAGCTCAGATAGGCTTGTGTCAAACCACAATTCCAGTTGACAAGAGGAGCCTACCCTATAGAAAGCAACCTGCAGTAGCTGGATTGTAGGAGATTATACTATCTTGTACATTTAATGCTTCATGTAATGGAATTATAATTTGTAATCATTACATGTAACCTTTCTTCCTCTATAAATAAGGAGATCATTGTAAAGAGGAAAAAAGGGAGGAAAATAAACCAAACCAGCACTCTGTAAAGAATTTTCAAATAAATAAAAACTACCATGGATGTAGGGACTAGTATCACCCAATTTTGGTTGAATCACGTTAAAAATATTGCTCTTCTTCCTCTCAGCCTTTTCCCATCACCTTCTTTATTTCTTATTTCATTCTCTAAAAATTAGTTTGGGGTTCAAGAACCACTCAATTGACTGAAGTTTCGCTCAGAACCAGATTCCACAGTTAACATTTTGGCACTAGAGTAAGGGCCTTCATCTATTTTTTGAATCACTCCCCTGTCCCGCTACAATGGTAAGAGGAAGGGTCAACAGTAGTTCTAACACTTCGGTTATTTAGCTAGCAGATGTTTCTACTACCGAATCTCATCCTCAGCCTACTGCTGTCCCCAAAACTAAAGTAGCGCAAATGCCTCATCAACCACTACTAGTACTTGAGAACATGGTAAGAGAGCTAGTTGAAACTATTAAAGTGCTAGCACAAGCGTAAGCCCAGGATGCATAAAGCCAAGAAGAAATTGTAGTATAGCTCTAATAGCTATGTGAAGAAGCTAAAGAAGAGACTCATGAAAACCACCACAATCAGCGATCTGGGAGCTCGCAACAAGCTGAGAGCTCGGGCCTTCAGTTTGAAGCTCGAGATCTAATAATGAGGCAAGTGCTCCAGAGAATGAAATAGCTAGAGGAATGTCCGCAATCTAAGAGTAATCAACCTCATTATTAGGAAAGCTCTCCATTCTTTGTGTATATTGAAGTGTAGCCCTTTCCACAGAAACTTAAAGTGGCCGCAATCCCGCTGTGTGATGGAAACAGTGACCCATGCGACCTTTTGGATGTGTTCAATGTCCAGATAGATCTTCAAATAACTAACCCTTTGGTCAAATATCGCATTTTCTTGGCCACATTGGGAGGTATCCCTCAAGCATGATTTAGAAGACTCTCGGCTTGCAGTATCAATGGCTGGAATAATGTCAAAGAAAGTTCATTGACCTGTATTAGGTGTTGAAGAGGCAGCTTGCACCCCCTTGTCACCTCGCCATGATCTTCCAGTGAAGAAACAAGTCACTGAAAGATTACATAGCTAGGTTTAGGCATAAAGCCAACTCTGTGGAGAATCCCATGGAGGAGAGCATTCTAACAGCAATCTTAGTAGGACTCTGTAAGTTTGGAAAGTTATACAGAAGCCTTTACAAGTCCCCGGCTTGAGATCTAGTTGAATTCTATGAGTGAGCTACCAAGCAAATAAGATGGGAGGAAACCTTTGGCATGGAGGAACCCAAGCAAAGGGGAAATGTCTATGGCTCCACTAGCAGTTGAAAAACTGTGCTTGATCGAATGGTCCAAAGAAAGTTAGATTGGGATGCCAACGGCTAGAAAGCAAGGTCAGAAAAAGAAGTATGGCCAAGGCTAGATGAAATGAAAGATTGAAAGTCTGAAGTGACAACACGACAGTCCAGGTACAAAGTTTTTTGGTCATGCAAAAAATTGTGAAAAAAAGCCTTTGAAAAATTACAACTCCTAGTCTGCAAGGTGAACTGAGAGTTGGGGGGCTTATGTTATGGGTAAAAATCAATCTGACAAGGGAAGCTGAAGGCTCAGTGGAAGCAAAGTCTGAAATGGAGGATAATCAACTAGCTGGGGTGAGAGTGTGAGGTCCTAGTTCACATGCTTGGAAAATCTTTCTTGCACGAGCTCACCTCGCTATAGGCGGGCTCGTTCTTGCTAAACAATAAACTCAAGCTCATGAAGAGTAGGCACAGCCTAGGCTAGAAGCTCAGTGAGATGGACCTCTAGATAAGCTTACATCAAACCTCAATTCTAGCTGATAAGAGGGGCCCATCTTGTAGAAAGTAACTTGTAGTAGCCAGATTGTAGGAGATTATACTATCTCATACATTTAATACTTGATGTAACAGAATTACAACTTGTAATCATTGCATGTAACCTTTTTTCCTCTATAAATAAGTAGATTATTGTAAAGAGGAAAAAAGGTAGAAAAATAAGCCAAACTAGCACTCTGTAAAGAATTTCAGATAAATAAAAACCACTGTGGACGTAGGGACTGGTACCACCCAATTTTGGCCGAACCATGTTAAAAATATTGCTCTGCATTGCTCTTCTTCCTCTTTGCCTTTCCCCATCACCTTTTTTATTTCTTATTTCAGTCTCCAGAAAGCAGTTTTGGGTTCAAGAACCATTCAGTTGACTAGAGTTTGGCTCAGAACCAAATTCCACCATCAATAAGTTCAAAGTAAAACTAATAAATACTAGTCCCTTATAAGAATTGATTTACACACCACACCACACATTCATAATAAAGGTGCAAATAACCATAGGAATCTACCAATTACATTCAAAGTTAAATCTAGAAGGAAGTTTCTTTTGTGGCTCAACTTACCGGCCACATGTTGCAATCATAATGCACCTCCTTTTATAGCAACCAATTTAAATTTATTTATCACTAAAATGCCCCATCTTATTCAACCATTATTAACACTAGAATATAATAGCTATAACATGCAAAATAATCCATCACACAAGCTTTCTAGTACAAAAGAGTTTAACCAACTTATACTTGCTACAAGCATTATAGTTCTGAAATTAATGAACATTACAGTCAAGCCACCAAATTCAATTGCTAAGTGACCATACTTTAGCTTATTAAAATAGTTTTAGGATGAAATCACAATACATAGTCAAGTTCCTTAATTGAAGATTTCACCAACTCTATCAAAAACATATAAGGCCATTCTATGATAACCAATCTTAACTTAAAATAGGTTTTTATCCATTATCAATTCAATCAATACAAATTGCTAACATAGAGATCACAAGCTTTCCACTTACACCATTCATAACATCACATAATATATATACTACAATCTAGTATCTTAAGTAACTACAAAGCCCTATATACGCATGTTTTAATTAATCACATAAATATACCATTGTGTATCTTAAGGTTAATACTTCTACAAAATTTGTTTAAATCACAAGATAACACAATTTTACTAATCTAACTCTAAATCATAAGGAATTTTTATAGTTCAAAAGTATAACAAGTGATTAGTTTACGCATCTCAATCGCTCTAAAATTTTGTAATCACTCCTTTCCAATAAGAAGGTAGCCCGAATCTTTAATCTTCCCAAGCACCGAGTGCATTTATTTCATTAAATGGGCCGACTATATAAAAATGGCCTAGGGTGCTCGTGCATCTAGCTTCTTTATTTCAACTTGGCTTAATTTGTCAACAAAGGCATTGACTTATGTTTTGAGGTGTTGAATTAGTCACCAACTACTCTGCTTAGTGGGATTGCTCTTTTGCCATACTAGTAGATAGGGGACTCACTAGCTTCAGCCTAAATGCAGCACAATGAGGGGCAACAAAGCTCACACTTAATTGGATGGACAATGAAGCCTACTCCTCTGCCACATAGCAATTGGTCACAACATCAGTTTGGTTGGCAATCAATTTGGCATAGCAACTATAGCTCACTAAAAGCATTAGACAAGCCAGTGGCATCAGGGGCTTGCTAGCCATGGCCTAACATTTTTGCACTAAGAACCCAAAGCAGAGGAAGATGCTATATAGAAGAAGAGAGATAGAGGATCTTATCATCAGAGCAGAGGGATGACCCCTCTAGCCTTCGACTCATTCTAACATTGTCAAACATAATCCTGACATTATATGGTAGTTGGTGGCTAATTATGATAGCTGGAGTCATGCTGAATGATGATTAAGGGTAGTGCCTCCTTTTGTTGGAGCCAAGATGGCGAATTTGAATGAGGATGAGGTAAAGTTAAGTCTGTTGAGAGTTTGTTCTTTAAAAAAAAAATTTACTCAACATGGGCTAAAAAAAAACATGCCCTTTTTGCTTTAAAGATAGGCTGGACTAAAAAAAATCATTTAAAAAAAATTAAAACAACACTTAAGATAATACTATTATTTCTACTCATAGTATTAAAAATTGTAGCTTTTATCTATAAATTATCCATTCATTCATTTTATTAATAAAAAAACCCCATAATTATAATTAATCAAATGTCTCTATATATATATAAAAAATAAACTTTCAAATTTATTTGGCAGACTTTACACTCCCTAGCACTCAGTAAATAGGGTATTATAAAGAGAGATGTGCAAAAGCTTGAGAATTTTGTATTTGATATGGACCAATATTTTCAAGCATTTAGCATTGATTCAAAGGAATCTTAGTTAATTAGAGCTACTATGTTCCTCACAAACAATGCTAAGGTCTAGCAAAGGACTAAGTACCAAGAGATTTAGGAGAAAAGGTTTAGCATTAACTCTTGGAAAGGCCTTAAGCAAGAATTAAAGGTGCGCTTTTATCCTGAGAATGTTAACTACCTGGCTAGGTGAAAGTTGAGAGAGCTAAGACAAACAGGATCAATTTAGGATTATGTAAAGAAGCTCACAACTATCATACTAGACATAAAGGACATGATTGAAAAGGGTAAGCTATTTTGTTTCATTGATGATTTATTGTGAGCAGTTTCTATAGAAATCCAAAGGATAAAAGTTCAATGCCTTAAAGAAGTAGTGATTGTAGCTTGACACTTGTTTAACTATAACATTAGCTTTCTTCGCTTGAAGTCTCATGAAAGGGGCTCAAATTCTACTAGTAGCAGCCAGTTAAGCAATGATAGCAAATTCAAGGTAGTGGATAAGGCAATGGAGTGTCTTCCCACTTGTAAGTTTTAACATCATCTCAAACGTTCAACAACAAAGTGAAGTCCAAGATCATAGCCTTTTTCTTAAAATGGGCCACAGAAGGTGGTAATGTGTCTCCAAATGGTTGCCTTAAATGCCTTACAAGCCTGGCTTCAAAAGGAGGCAAAAAAAGGTGACAAGGGTGGTAATGAAGGTTCTATTGGGGAGGATATGTCTTGTCCTAAATCAATGCAATCTGATTCTTAGAGCCCTAAGACTAATGAGATAGTCACAAAGTATGGTAAATCTCATCCCTATCGGGGGTCTATTCACATAAGAAGTTATGTAGATCCCATTGTACTAGCCAACATAATAGTAGTGAAGGTAGTGGATGAAGTACATCAAGAATGATATGTGGAACAAACAAAGTAGCAAATTACATATCAAAGTATGATGGATTGTCAAAACCACATAAGCAGACTTATGAGCAAGAAATGGAACTTGCAAGCAAGCCATGTTTTGTTAACAAGAAATGAGACTTGTACCCAAACACTATATGAGTCTTACATTTCTCACATTAATGGAATAGGACATTTCATGTAGGGCATATTAGTAGTAGGTCCACCCAAAATGCCTAACTCACACTCAAGCCATGAAGATAATCATCTTCAGGGTTATAAAGGCAACTCATTTTTCATCATCAACAACAAGTCAGGGAGATAAGCAAAAGAAAGTCTAAGAAGAGCTAAAGAAGATCATATCAAAGACCATCAAGGAGCTATGTCAGACTGAAGTGTTGAAGACAAAACATTGGCAAAGTGCAAAGAGGCAAGTAGAGAAAAAGTTAAGGGAGAAGCTCAGGGGAAGTAAACTAAAGATTGTTTTGAAGTTGTGTTAGATTAAGTTATCAATGAAGACATTGATGCTCTTTAATTAGGGGAGAATGCCATAAATCAAGACTTGTGATCAAACTTGGTACGCATATGTGCTCAATTTCAATTAAAATTGGCACAAAAATGAAAGCATCAGAGAAAATCATGTGATGCAAATTTGAGAGAAAATATATATGCAAATTATGTTTCTTATTTTCCTTATTTTGAGGATATTTATGTAATTTTGACTGAAGTAACTTATCAAGTATAAGTAAATAAGCTCATTGTTATGATTCTTGGATTTTTATTTTTGCGTTGATATATTATAGCTCTTTAGATTCCTTCTTAGTTAAGAGAAAAGCCTTTGTGACAACTCAAAGAAAGTATGGCTACTTGTGCTAGTTATGCTTTAGGTTAGAATGCTCTTTAAGGGGGAGTGTCCAGTGATTAAGGTAGGTATTGAGGCATAGTCAAGGGGTATGAGTGTGTGGCTTAGTGCCTTCTTTATACACTTAGAGTCTTGTAACAAGGCTTTATGTGAATGAAAGAAATAATCCTTTTTCAATTGAAATATTATTCTATAAATTTATTTAATTTTGATCGCATTCATCTATATTGTTCAAATTGTATAGGAACATCTTATTTGCTAATTTGAGTGAATTAGATGCCTATGTACAAAAATTGGTTACTTATGGTTACCTTGATGTGATTTAAATTGTGCATGTTATCCGTTATTTTCAAAACTAAGATGGTATATGACCAGTGAATTGGCTTATTCTTAGGTACTAAGTGAGTGAGTGCCAAGTGAAGAGAATAAGTGCCACACATTCCAACATTTAAGCTACTAGACCATGACATATCACACCTTTCATGTCACATAGGTTGGTAGCTCTCCTTGTTGTACTATGTGATGCATGATGCCAACTTTTAGCCAATATACCAATCTTCCAATTAAACTCAAGTCACACTTAGATAGATAATGAAATAAAATATTTTGATCACTCATATAATGAAATCCTATATGCAACATCTCTATAGGCAGCCCAAGCATGTAATTGAGGTATCCATGCATGCCAAGTCTCATAAAATGTCCCCTTATAATTAGCCTCTAGTGCACATTGAGTGGGACCTTTTAAATAAGGAGAATAATAACTCTATTTATTAATATATGTCTCATTACATAATTTTGAGTGTATAGGGGGAGTGTCTAAGCCATAATACTTTGATCCTTTGCCCTTGTCATAGTGCCTACTCAAGTCATAGGATACGCACCCCAAAAGAGCATTCTAAGCAAAGGCCCTTTTGCCAAAAGTAGATACACTTTTTTCAAGCTAACATATGAGCTTTTCTAATAGTTTGAAAGGGAATCTATAGGCCATCTCACATGGACATGAAGATAAAAATGCAAGGATTGTAATCATATGCTTTTCTACTTATATTGGATAAACAATCTATGCTAAAAAGATACAAATGCCTCCAAAATAGAAAAAATAATACACAAGTGCATTTACTCCCAAATTTGTATGACAGGACATCATTTTCATGGTTGAATTTTATGCCAAGTTTTGTCCAAAACTGAGTATGTTTGTCCACTAAATTGAAAAAATAATACACAAGTGCATTTACTCCCAAAATAGAAAAAATAATACGCAAGTGCATTTAATCCCTAGTCTATGTCATAGCGCCTACCCTAATCACCGGATATGTCCCCTATAAAAAGCATTCTAAGCCAATATGTCCCCTATAAAAAGAATTCTAAGTCAAAAGCTTGATAGAAGTAAACATACTTTTTCTAAGCTAACATAAGGGTTTTTCTTATAGCTCAAAAAGGAATCTATACACCATCTCATATGGATATGAAGATGAAAATGCAATGGTCATAACCATGTGCTTTTCTACTCAATTGGGCAAATGATTTATTCTAACAAGACATAAAAGCCTCCTAAATAGGAAAAATAATACATAAGTGCATTTGCTTCAAAATTTGTACCACATTCTCCTCTTTATGCTTGATTTTTACACCAAGTTTGATAAAAAAATTTAACATGTTTGTCCACTGAAGTGGTTCACAAGACTAACTTGTGAAACAGAGGCATGTTTCCACATGACAAGTCAGGGTTCACCATAAAAGATTGCATGACCTTTCTCTTTGTAGAAATGGGCTTAACTCAAGCATGTCTTTAACTTTTTTTTCATAAATGTTTCAAACAAATATGGGGCCTTATATATGAGTAAGCTAATGTGATTTCATGATATGATGATTATAACATTGATACTTTCTAAATTATGCATGATATAACTTAGCTTATTCTTAATTAGAATTCGATTCATCTAGAGATCAAGCTTCTTCAATTAAGAAGAGAATAATTTGATCAACCACAATGAAGGCACCTAATTTTCCTTATATAATAATAACATATATATTTTAATTTTATATATTCACTACTAGATAATGTAGAAATGACTCATTAAATAGTTGTTAGATGAAAGGTAGACCGATGTATAAATAGATACAATGGTGTTTTTGTAAATATGAGAAAACTTACAGCATCAGTTTTTATTAAATAACCAATACCAAAACTCAACATCAAGTTTAATGTCAGTTTGAGCTAAGGAACCAATGTACTTTTGGAATTATTTAATTTATACCATTTTGGTTTAAACCATCTTCAAAAGTTATGGCTCCTTAGTTATAATTTTTTTTATTAATTTATCAATTAAATTCTTATTTGATTGTACTTCAAAAAACCTTATTATAATATAATTCATAACTTATTTGATTATACTTAAATAATTTTTATTAATTTATCAATTGAATTTTTAATTAAATTGTTTACATACAACTAATTAATTAATATGATAATATTATAATTATTTTTCCATTTTCTAGGACAATGAAATTGTAAAATTCTCTAATGGTCATTAATTTCTTCCATTTTATCAAGACTACAGAATTGCCAAAATAATTCAAAATAAATTGGACATGTTTATATTTAAGTCTATGAAGAGGTGTTTATTAAACATCGATTTTTATAAAGAATTGACATAAATATATGATATTACATATCGATTTTAACATATTAATTGACATCTATAATTTTTGTGCCTTATAAAAGGCCATGCATCCCTTTGACTCTCATTCTGCTCTAGTTTGCTCTGAAACTTTATAGTTTGTCGTTCCCTTTTTTTTTTTTCCTCTTTTGTTGCTTAATTTGTGTATAGGGAATCATTAACTTCTTTTTCTTTTTCTCTTTAAACATTCTTTAAACAAGAAGATGATGAGTGCACTTAATGTGTGTGTGTTGTCTACTAAGCTGCCTTTCATGTGTGTTGTCTTGTAGGCTACCTTTAATGTGAAAGCACTTCTTGCAACTGTCAACAATAATATTGCATATATATTGCTTAGTTTGTGCATAGGGAATTGTTAGCAATATTGTTTGTTCTATATGATCCCAATGCTCTTTCTAATGTTCTTATAAGGTTTGCTCAGTTGTTGTTTCAAGTTTCATTTTCCGTTCCATTCACACATGTGTTGGTAGTGTGTTGGAATCATTATTTCGTAATGTATTTTACATATATGTTGATCCAAATGCATGAGATTTTGGTGGAAAGATTGCTTTTTGTTAAAATGTAGCTAGTAATAAGTTTCCCTAAAAATGTAGCTTATAGTAGGCTGTTATATTTTTCTAAAAAAAATTAATAGAAATGACATTAATTTTTTAATACAAAATGACATCTTTACACTAAAACAAAATGCTGGAAAAAGTAAATAAATACATGTCGAATAAAGGGTAAATAGATGTATGTATAGGAATGGTGGTGTTTTTGTAATTTGAAATTATTTTGTTTGTTCATTTTAGTTATATCAAATTACTTTATCTAATTTATTTACTAATAAAATATTCTCTAATCATTAATTTCTTCTATTCCAATAAAAAATTCCATTAGACTAAAGCTACACAAATGTTAAAAATTGAAAAAAATTTCAAGAAATTTTTTATGTAATTAAACATTATTTAATATACAAAATAATACAATTTTTGAAATATTATTTGATGGACAAAATAATTCAAGTATTTAAATATTATTTAATTGACAAATTTTTTAGAAAATAATTAGCCTTTAGAAAATTATATGTGAAAATGTAATAATATATTACCTAAAAAATTGAAAAATTAATTAAAAAATCAACAAGTGTATATAATATTGAGTGACGATGGTATTTTTGTAAATATATTAAGAATTAATAATTCAATTGAAAAATTAATAAAATATTTTCTAATCATTAATTTCTTCTATTCCAATTAATAATTCCATAAGACTAAGCTACAGAAATGTTAAAAATTGAAATATTTTTCAAGAAATTTTTTATGTAATTAAATATTATTTAATATAAAAAATAATTCAATTATTTAAATATTATTTAATTAAAAAAAATTTATAAAATAATTACCCTTTAGAAAATTATATGTGAAAATGTAATAATATATTTTCTAAACAATTGAAAATTAATTAAAAAAAATCAACACAGGTATATAATATTGAGTGATGATGGTGTTTTTGTAAATATATTAAAAATTAATGCATTGGTTGTCATAAAAATTTGACATATAAATAGAATGGAGAAAATAATTTAAAAAATTAAATGCATGAATAATATGAAGTAGTGATGATGTTTTTGTAAATATATTGAAAATTAATATGACGTTTTTTATGAAAAAGTTGATGTCTTAAAGTTTATTAATGTCTAAAGTTTAGGCTTTTTTTTTTTATAACATGTCAATTCTTCTCCTACTCTTATTTACTTTCCTCTATTTGAAATATTTATCTAAAATCATTGTCAAACCCTTACTACATTTTTCTTTACTATCTTCAATTATCTTCCTTGCTTTCGTTGTTCATATTCAAGTCCATCACTAGTTGAGATAGGGAACTTCATTCTTCTTACACATATTCTTTTCTTCATTACTAAGTTGTATTGATGTTTTTTATATTTATCAACTTTGTGCTTTGGTGATGGTTTATATTTTAGGGTTTAGCTTTTTTTTTCTCTTTTGTTCCTTAGTTTATTTATCAAAAATGATTTTGGTTAGAGTTTAGTTTTTTGCTACAGTTCTTAGTTGGCATGAGTTTGTTTTTGGTTGTCATTGGTTGGTCATACTCTATTTCTAACTAGTTATTAGAAAAAAGAAAAAAAGGGTTAAAACTCTACTAGCTACTAGTTGCATCCATTATTTGCCTATTCTTATTCTGTTTATGTGTTTGCAATATATTCTTGTAACATGAATTTTGGTAGATAGCTTTCACATCATGACCATAACATGATAGGGTTAGTAATCTTGTTACATTATGATTTTGATCATAAAGACTATCTAGACCGACAAAGCTAATATTGAACTACCTGAGCTTATAGCACAGGTGAGACCAAGTTGAACCATAAAGACTAGCAATTAATTTTAGTGTATCAATAATAGAAAATAGGAGGTTTATGATTATGTAATAAAAAATAGAAATTAAAAAAACAATAATAAGACAAGCAAATAAAAGCAAAGGAAAAGGGAAAAATTAAGGAGAAAAACTTCAATCCAAGGAATCTTGCAATCAATTCTATCACTAATCATTGACACAAATATTTCATTCCCTTTTTGACCACTTAGCCAAAAATCTATTTAAACCCAACACCTAATCAATTCTTTCTAATTTCTCTCTAAATTGGCTAATTAAGCCCAAAACCTAATTAACCCTTATTGTTGAATTAATTAAAGCTCAACACCTTAACTAATTCACTAATAGCATTAAGATCAAAAAATATCAAAACTAAAGAATTTACTATTAGCCTTGGTTACCCTATCTACATCTATTTCCTTGTTTTGATGTTAAAAACAATTTGAATCAAGTTGTTCATGTTTATATTTGACATTATGTTTCATTGTTCATTTCGATTTGTTTTATAGGTTTCAAAGTATATGTCTATGATTCAAGAAGATTAGCATTGAATTTAGAAGTTATTTTATCTTTTTAGGATCTCTTGTAAATGAATTTCAAAAGAAGTTTGATTCAAATGGTATTTTCAAAATGAGCTAGAAACATCACTTGAAGAAAGTTCAAATTTTATAAAAACTATATTTATGCAATATGAATCAATTCCCACATCGATTCATGTTTGAAAATCTTACTAGTCAATTCACACATCGATTTATGAAGAATAATTTTCAAAATTTTTAGAGTTGAAGGTTAGGATTTTTATCTAAATCAATTCAACAACTAAAAATCAGTTATTCTATTACCGTTCATTACAACTATTATAAAAACTTAACTACCTTTGATTTTCACAACTAACACACTATTTTATTTCTCCTTCAACTGTGAAATTCTTTGAGAAAAGTGACAAAATAGATTTCTCTACCTTACAAGTTTTCAAAGTCAAATTGAGTAATCTTTGAATCAAACATCTACTGATATTCATCTTAGATAGTTTGAGAATTTTCTCTCAAACAACTAGTATTATATCACTTACCTGTACCTTGATTTTTCTTTTAAGATTTCTAGTGATTTAGGAATCTTATTTAAGTTAGCAAGAACTTGTTAATTTCTTGTGTATTACATTAGGTTTAGAAGAACTTGTAGAAATTCTTTTAGGTTGCCAAGATCCCTGTAATTCTTGTGCATATTGAATTGGTAGTTCAGGAGCTTGGTAATCCTGATTGTTTTTCTTTTAATTAAAGTGGTGATCCGGTTGAGGATTATCTGAGTGGAGTAGACTTCATCTGCAGTTTTAAGTGAAGTTGATCCACTTTAAACATCATGGTTTCTTAATCTTTCTTTACTGCCTTACAAATTTTTCTATTTTTCTACATTCTCCAATATTATTTCTTATTACAACAATCTAAATTTTGAATATTATTCAAATATTTCAATTGATTTATAGAATAACATTCTTGCTGTAATCACAAAAAGGAGATCATTTCAATATCAAAAAGGAGTATAACATTCCCCTAAAGGAATAAAGGCAAGATACCAAGTTTTAAATTTTTAACTTTAATTGTGGGACCTAATAGTTGGCATTAGAGCTTAGGCTCTTGATACTCCTTTTCTTGTTCAAGATATGGATTCCAATCTAAATGTTTTTGCTAATTGTTCATCTCTGAATCACACACCTGCATTTGATTCTAAGAACTTTGATTTCTGGAAAGTCAAGATTAAGACTTTCATAAAAGCCTTAGATGAAGATATGTTAGAAATTCTTGAATCTGGTTATGACTGCCCTAAAATTATTATTAATAGAGTTCTTGGACCTAAGTCTAAGTTGTTGTGGATAAAGGAAAAAGAAAAGAAGCATCTTCTTACCTCAAAGGAAAAATGGATCATTGTGAGTTCACTGTCTACTGATGAATTTCCAAGAATTTCAAAGTGCAAGATAGTGAAAGATATTCTAGATACCCTGGAGACCACCTATGGCTACAAACTTGAAGCTTATGATAGACAAGAAGACCAGCATTGCTTCTTCACAAAGTATGAAATTATGAAGGTTCAAACAATTCCTACATTTTATTGCAGCCCATATATGAATGACTCAGATAAAAATAATTCTTCTAATGAATGTTTTGATAATCTTGATAATTCTGATGATGAATCTTATATGGATCCTATTGATCTTTGTGTGAAAATGCATGATGCACTGCTTAAGACTCAGAAGAATTAAAGTGAGTCAATAAAGAGTTAAAGTAATTAAAAATTAGGAATGAGAGTATGTTAAAAAGAATTGAGGAAGTTGAAAAAGAAAATGTTGATTTAAATGTTCTGGCTAAAAAAATAGTTAGTGAGAACAAAGTACATGAGCACCATGATTCCCATAAGTTGGAGATAGAGAGGTTGAATAAGATATTACAAGGTTTTTTTAAGAGTAATGAAAATTTGAATGGCATGCTTGAAAATCAAAGAAATTTACAAAATGAAAATGGAATAGAATACCGATAGCTATAGCTTAAAAGATCTGAAAGATGGAACCCTGCCTATATGAGTTGTTATTATTGTAATCACAAGGGCCACCATATTAGAGATTGTCCATTTAGGAATGGAGTTATTTTCAAAGACCAAATGAGAAATTGTTATGGTTGCCAAAGTTATTAACTACAAAGAAAATTTCTGCCTTATCTACTAACAAGTTTGGACCTAAAACTTATTGGGTACTAACCAATCTTAGTTTTGTAGGTCTGTGTGAGAGAAAAGAAAGCAAATTGTCATGCAAAATAAAAGTTACACTTACCACAAGATAGATGTTGATAAATCCCCTATAGTTCTCAATAAAGTTCTTTATTTTTCATATTTGATTTGTATGTAGCAATTACTAACTTAAGCATCAGAGATGTTACTGAGCTAGTTTTGCAGGTACATGAAGAGAATTTGAAATTTCAATTGATTTGAGAAGCCATTTGGTTATCTAAATAACAAGAAAAATCTTTGGAAAACAAAAACCTTAGAAAAATTGAATTTATCAACCCACTAATTGATTCCTATCTATCTAATTTTTTATAAGTTATAGAATCGATTCCATAATCAATTCACTTCTTGAATTTTCAATACTACAAATTGATGTCTACTTAAATTCAAGCAATTGCTAAAAGTTTTTGGAAGACTTGATCTTTTTAAATTTTTCTAAAATTTCTGGATGAATCAATTACTTACTTGACTTGTAAAATATCACTCATACACAAACCGATATCACATTTGATCCCCTCATGAATTTCAATGAACAAATTTAAACTTGAATTAATTCATTAGTGAACTTTTGCTTTTTGAACCAATTAATGAATTGATTCAAGGTGTGATTTTATAAATATCAAAATCGAAGTTAAATTCTTTCTATAGTAATCCTTTAGTGCCCCTAACCAATTCTCTTGACTTTTCCCTCTCAAAATCAACAAAATCTTCACTTTTAAACATTCTTTACAAAGTTTTTTCCATAGAAACATTAGAAACCTCATTTCTAAACATTCTAACTGATTGATTTCTTCAAAAACACCTAAAATTGAAAAGCCCGAATCTAACCCAAGAAAACACGAGGTGCCGAAAACCTTCTTCTTCAATACTCACTTCAACAATGGCAAAAAGGATCAAGCTAGCAGTAAAAAGCAAGGATAAATCACCAATGAAGGCCGCTCAACCAACTAAAGAAGAATCACTTTTCTAGCCTTCAAATGAGTATGCTCTCTCCTTAGAACATAGAAAAGTTAAACCCCTGAAATGTTTTAAGACCAACTGCTAAAAACAACCCATTTACCAAAATTGTTAGGCAATTATAAGCTTGAAAATTTTTTACTTTTAAAGAAACAGCTTACCCTAGACTTGTCAAAATATTTTATGCTAACTTAGCTTATTGTAATGGTAAATTTTCTTATTATGTGATGCTTAAACATATTGTGATTCATTCTAAATCTTTTGCAAATGAATTTGGTATGAACAACTCAATGCCAAAGGTTATTGCAAGATCATTTACTGAATATAGTAAGGAACTAGCAATTAGAATGTTATTTCCTTACTCCACCCCAAAAGATGGTAGTGGGAGATTGCTAATAATTGGCTTATCTCTTAAAAATAGGATTTGGCACTATGCTCTGTGCAAAATAGTTATGCCAAGGATTAGTAATTTCATCCAAATTATGGAAGATGATTTGTTTTTAATGTGGGTTATTGTTAAAAACTAACTTGATTTTAATTTTTCATATTTTATTTTAAATTATATAGGTGAATGTCCTAAAAGAATTGATATTGGTTATCATGCCTATGTAGTGATCCTGACACCATTTTTTACGAAATCAAAAATAAGACTTTTTGATGAAATTTTATCTTCACCACTAAATGTAATCACAATGATTACTGCATCCCATTTTCACAAGATGGGTTCTAAAGAAAATGACCAAGGGAAGTGGACTAAAGATACACCCAGACCTACATAATCATCTAGACAAATCTCAAGCTCAACTAGATTTTCTATTAAAGCTAAAGCTAGATTGATTGAATTAATAAAAAGGATGCACAAGCACATGATTTCTCAAACTAACAAGATATTTAACACTTAAGAAACATGGTTTGAGGTTATGGAAGAGAGAATGTCTCATTTATAAGAAGAAAGCCACAAAAGAGATAATGAGATAAACTAAAGACTGAAATCCCTTAAACTTCAAGTTCAAGAAATTATTGAGGCTATAACAACAAGATGAAGAATTAAAGATTCAAAAGATAGATGAACCTCCTATAGAGTAGTCTTATTTGTGCTTGCTTATTTGATATATGTATCCCTTACCCCATCTTTCCCTATCTTTTTTTTTCTTACTGTTCTTATTATAGTGAGACTATCTTTTGATATTTTGATGTATTTCTTTATATTTTCTGGATATTTTGATAGCTTTATGGATATGATTATATTTTATGGATATTTTGATATTTTCATAGATATTATCTTCATGGATGTTGATTTAAGTCTTTATGTTGATATTTTTGATAT